>JAAMPD010000682.1:40556-55855 GCA_025266255.1 Trissolcus basalis | reverse complement strand
AAGTTCAGTGGATCACAAATCTTCCCAGACGGCAATAAATTATGAATATATCCTGGCTGTAACGGGCGTGCAGTTGGTGCATAAATAAGACTCACAAGTTATTAGCTTTGATTTGTAACTGATGCTTTTCCGCAACAATTTGCACTCAAATTATCGACCATTGGGATCAAAAGCTAATTTCACTCCGAGAAGAGAAAGAAACTTACATAATGAATCATCACACACATTGTTCCGTGTTTCTTTTCGTTATGACACCAATTATACCGCCGTCAGTAATTTAACTCTTCTTTTTTCTGTTCCCTCGAAAAAAGAAGAGCCTCTTTTTTTTTTTCGTTCGGACTTTAAGCTCGTTATGGCACTTAACTGAAATCAGTCTAATGACTGTGGAGGTAAAAACGCATTTTTTAACATTTTCAACATTGTCAACAATATGTACAATGAGTTATAACAGATTATTATTATAATTATAATAATTATTGTTAGCTGTGCAATTGCACGGTGTCGTCAAAATTGCCATGGCTGTTTCAGTTTTGGTCTTCAGTTATGGACTAAGGATGTAAGAAATGAGTATATTTGATTGAATAAAAAAAATAATTTTTTGCATTTTTAGATGCAAATAAATCTGTAGTATTTCGCGCCCAAAATTTTAAGCGCCAAAACTAATATATCTCAAATTTGTCCCGTTCAAAATTGTTGGTGTCCAAAATTATAAACGTCCAAAAATTTAGACGCTTAAAATTTATGGCGCCCAAAATTAGAGGCGCCCCAAATAATAGGCCCTTAAAATTTCAGCGTTCTAAAATTTTAACGTTTAAAATAAGAGGCACTCGTATATTTTGGCGCCAAAATAAATAAATCAATTCTATGGCGCCCAAAATTACAGGCGCCCAAAATTACAGGCGCCCAAATTATGGAATATAAATTCTATGGCGCCCAAATTAATAGATGACAAAACTAATAAATCTCAATTCTATGGCGCCCAAAATTATACGCACCCAAATTATCGAATATAAATTGTATGGCGCCCAAAATTATAGGCGCCCAAATTAGTGAATATAAATCTCGGCGCCTAAAAATGAACCCTCAAAAATGTAGGCATTACAAAATTAATAAGCGCCCAAATAATTAGGTGCTCAAAGTTTTATGCGCCCAAAACTTTAAATACGTAAAATTAAAGACTCTCAAATATTTTGGCGCCCAAAACCTTAAACATCATAATTGATAAATCTCAATTATATCTCGAATGTTTTTTCTATATATGAATATGTCCTAACTATATACAATATATATTGTATACATCATATATATTTTTATCTAACAGATTTTTTCTACTTTCATCTCAAATATTTTTTATACCTTCGATCTCACATCTTTATTTCATCATTTTTCATATTTTTTTGTCAACGGTTTTATTTCCTTGTTGTAATAACTAAACATGACAACTTAATTACGACTAATTTAATCGATTTACGTGAGTTTAAACTATCCTCATATACCTCGACGTGTAATTTGGTTCACAACTTTTATTTAACTCTTTAAGGACGCCGGAGCCATTTCGTGTTTTTTATATTTTCACTAATTATATCGTAATCTCAGAATATTATTTTTATGAAACATTACCCGCAGTCTCGAGAAACATCTATCCCATCCAGCTAGACGTATTTTTAAAATAATTTTGCATTATTAAAATCGTCAAATAATTTTGAAAGTTTTTGACTGTTGCAATAGTGCAACTTTCGTACTTAGAGGGTTAAGTCAAATTTGTTTAAACTTTCTCTTTTTACCATATGATGAATTTCAAATTAATTTTTACAACTGTTTTCTCTATTTCCATTCATACATCTTTGTTTTGAAAGAGTTTAGATAATGACATTCAAGAACTTTGCAGAAATATATATACCTATATATACCTAAATATAAAAACTAAAAACATGATATTATCATAAATTTTTATTTTCAAAAAATTTTTGTTATGAATATTTATTATTAATGTGAATTTTGTTGCAATTTGTTTTGTATTATATTAAATATAATTTTATATATATATTTCATATATAATTTGTTATTATTTATGATTATTATATTATTATTATTTTTCATTACTAATAATTTCATTGGGATTAAAATTATGACTATTATTATACTTTCGTCTTGTAAATTGAAATCGGTTGCGAAAAAGTATGAGTTTTTAAATGCACCAATTATTATAGCCACCAAACCATTATTGTATCAAGTTGAGTGAAAGTTAAAAGACTTAACTTTGAAACGACAAACACGTAATATAATTAAAAGAATGGAGCATAAATTTCATAGTCGTTGACAACATCAGAAATCTGTTTCTAACTCCGTCTCTCTTGTCAATTGTTTCCTCTCCAATGAAACAAACAACGAAGCAAATTTAACGAACGATTATTGCTTTTCCGTGGTCATTTGAGTTTTCAGGTTATTGTTATTTGAAGACGCGACATGCATGACTGGACTTGGCGCCGACCTTGACAAGTTTATGACCTTCGATGGATGTGGTCGAAGAAAACCGCGTTGGTGCTTCTCAACTACCCTGAGATAATTAAATTATTTATTGTCGTTGTAATTTTTATCGATGAAATTGTTCGCGGTTGGATTTTATATATAGAATATAATATATAATGTTAAATCTTTAATATAAAATATGAATATATACTCTAAAATAAGTAAATCTTAAATATATATGGCGCCCAAAATTATAGGCGCCTAAATTATTAAATCCCAAATTTATGGCGCCCAAAATAGTAGGCCCTCAAAATTTAGGCGCCGACATTTATTGAATGTCAATTTTATGGCGCCCAAATTAATAGGCTCTCAAAATGTATACGTCCCAAACTATAAGTACCCAAAATTAATAAATTTTATATTTGTGGCGCCCAAAATTATACGCACTCAAAATTATTATATCTTAATTTTATGGCGTCCAAATTAATAGGCCCTCAAAATGTAGGCGTCCGAAATTATAAGCTCTCAAAATTAATAAACCTTAAATCTGTGGCGCCCAGAAATTTAGGCCCCCAAAATTTTAGACTCCCGAAATAATAGGCTCGCAAAATTTAGGCGCCCAAAATTATAGGCGTCAAAAATATTAAGTCTCAAATTTATGGCGCCCAAAAATGTAGGCCCCCAGAATTTTAGGCGCCCGAAATAATAGGCTCTCAAAATTTAGGCGCCCAAAATTATAGGCGTCAAAAATATTAAATCTCAAATTTATGGCGCCTAAAATTAATAAATCTCAAATCAGTGGCGCCCAAAAATTTAGACACCCAAAATTATAGGCGGCCTCAATTATTCGTGCCCAAAATAACAGTCGCTCAAAATTATAGGCGCCAAAATTAATTAATCTCAAATATATGGCGCCTAAAATTTTAAGATCCCAAAATTTTCCATTTCTATTACTTCTATTATTCATAACTATTATATAGGTACATGTGTTTTAATTTGAAATATAAATTTTGTAGTGCGGGTGCGAAAAGCAAAGATTGTGCACTCTATGCATGTCAGCTTTTCAAGGATTTTACATTTAACGCACACACTATTTAAATGACTCACTCGTTCTGCCGGTTGCACAAGTTTGATGTAATTTTTTTTTTCTTTTCGTTACACAGGATTCGTGTGCTGCACGTGCTCCAGGATAAAAGCGATAAGTGCAAAAACACCAACCAGAGATTGTTCGCCGACCCAAGTTTTAGGTCAAGCGATTTATTCGCTTCCTATTTAATATTTCCAATCCGTCCTGTGCAGTGCTGAACCTCGTTTAGACGCGATAATAAAACGTTATTGATTTTTGTATAGATTGATCGTTTTGTTTTTTCATTCGCGCTATACATAATAAAATTGATGCTGAACTTACAATTAATCATTTATACGTCCTTGTAATAGACACGTACGCGTTCGGATGAATTCGTGATCGAACAAAAGAGGTGTTGGAGTAAATGTATAATTTTTGTTTTGAATTAACGCGGCGGTGTGAATCAATCGACAAAATAAAAGTTCGCCGTTTAGAGATGGCGGTTGAGAGGTTTCAGATACGTTGGGAGACATCGCTCATTCTGACAGACGTTTTCGCTTTCATAGGACGCGAATTTCCATTTCTGAAATGTCATTCGTCTTCATAAACCATCGCGAATGAGCAAAATGCAATCGCCAATCTCACAGATTTGTATCACTTATTTTTTCTAATCATCCACTTAGTGTCAAGCTAACGAGTTTGGTTATCGCAAAAGCGGTTGCACTTTTGTGGAGCTTCCTCTTCAACTGTTGCGTCACACCGCACGATAGATATATCATACCGATGGTTATCACACGTTCAGAACTATGACTTTTCTTTTTTTTTTTTTTTTTTTTTTTTTCTTAGATAAAAGATTTTGTACTTCATAATTTTCATGGTCGGGAAATGAAAATCAGTTGAGAATATTTTTAAGTATATAATTTCTATGATTATTTTATATATAATTATATAAGGTTTCGTATATAATAATAACCTCTAATAAGTTTCAAATATTTGACACCCAAAAAATGTAGACGCTCAAAATTATAAGCGCTCAAATTTTTTATTTTATTTATTTTATTTATATATAATAATTTTTGGCGCCCAAAATTAAAGGCGCTCTAAATTTTATGAGCCCAAAAATTGAGGCGCCCAAATTTTAGACTCCCAAAATTTAGGCGCCTAAAATTATTAGCGCCCAAAATTATAAACCCTCAAAACTTTTTGATGCTCCAATTTATAGGCGCCAAAATGAAAAATCTCAAATATATGGCGCCTAAAAATTTGGGCGCCCAAATTTTTAGGCGCCAGAATGATGGATTTCGTACATATAATTTGAATCCATACTTATACAATTAATACCAATATATTATATTTTTATTGTATTTTATATTGATTTTCATGTTTATGTCCATATACAATATTATATAATATCAGTATTTAATTTACGGAATATTACCAACTGTTTACTTTCCGAAATGAAAAATATCTCAATGAAAATAAGAAAAAAAACTTGATTAACTGATTAATCATTTGAAATGATTAATAATTGAATTGATTGAAATGATTAAATAATTAAATCAATTTAAAAATCATAAAGTGAAAAGTGAAAGTTCGCAAAAATGTTATCTTCTTAAAAGTTCGGATCCAAATTACACATCGAGTGGCACATGAGGTTATTTTAAAGTCACGTAAATCGATTAAATTAGTCATAATTAGCTTGTCATGTTTTGTTATTAAAACAAGGAAATAAACGCGTTGACAAAGAAATAAAAAAAAGGATGTGAGATCAGAGATCTAAAAAACATTCCAACAAAGTAGCAGAACCATGAAATTTCTAAACAATTTTGTTTTAAATTGTTTCTGTTTTTTCCAAAATGATAAAATCAAAATTAAAAAATCTTTTCTAATGACGGTGCAAAATTACTAGAAATAAATTTATATATATTATATTATATCATATTACATTTCGCAATTTTAATAGAAATATATAAATTAAAAGTTGGTACATAAAAAAGTAGAAATAATTCGTCCAATAACGCTCGATAAAATATCGTCCAAAAGTGTGTAGAAAAACACACGCAACCATTAATATTTATCGCATTTATAATGTCGTCCTCATTTCATCTCATTTTTACATGAGTAATGCGTGTATCTACCCATCGAAAGATCCAGCAGTCATCGTTTTTATTGAGTTTCGCAAATGAAGTTAACAAGTATGCACATTCGCGTTTCAAATCGCGCACACAAATGTGTTCAATTAATTAACCATCAACACTATGTACAATCTTTAATTCTACAGCATTTTTTTCCCTCCTTTTTTATCTCCATTTTTAATTCAATCTTTTTCCTTTCATAATTTGTTCTCCTTGGAATTAAATGCAACAGATTTTCATACCGATTCTCGTTTACATTGTATATATACCTAATTTGTGCGATGGCAAAATTTTTGATCGTAAATTAAAGATGACGCAAAACGAAAATAGAAAAAAAAATTTTACGTCTAGCAGAATTTGCGACTCAACTTCCTATACCGTTCCGGGAATTCATTAATCTCGCTGATTATTTTAATTAAATCTAAACGCTCTTAAATAATAAGAAATAGGGAGCCTCTTATTTCTTACACTGACCGTCTTTTTTTTCTCTCTCTCGTTTTCTTTTTTGTTCTACTCATCATCGAGTTTGTAACGGATTTCCGCTGGTCGTTTTATAATCGCACGACTTATATTACGCTTAGGAAGTCCTAAACTACAACAAAACGATCAAAATTACATCGTTGCGTGTACAGTGATGTGTGGAAAAAACAAATGTAAAAAATCAAACGGGGATATTAATATCCGCCATTGAATGCGATTTGAATGGAATTTCGCAGTCGGCGGAATAACGTTTATTTATCTTTTGTATGTACCGTATTGTAAAATTGCACAAGTTTTTGGTTCGTTATGCACAATACCCGCATCGTATTGCACCTAACAAATTGATTATACATGCTGTAGAAAAAACTAACAACTGTTATATAAAAATTAAATGTCCATACTGCCAACGTTTTGTTTTTTATTTTTAGTTATATTTCAACACATTCGGTAACATATTTCAGATGAGAAAAAGTTTTTGAAATTGTTAGAAAATTGGATGAAATTGAAAAATAACAAATATGTATTTCAGTGGATCAATGTGTGTGAAAAATATAAAAATATGTGTAGCTTTGACGTTCTTATATATGGATTCAATATTATTATTGAGGTCAAAAATTTGGGCGCCATAAATTTAAGATGTTTTTAATTAATTTCGACGCAATGTATTTGAGATATTTTAATTTCGGCGCCATTAATTTTGGGCACCTAAATCTTTAATAATAATTAATAATTAATAATAATAATTAATAATTTAATAATAAATGATAATAATAATAATTTTGAGCGCTGTATATTTGAGATTTATTCATTTTGGCGCCTAAACTTTTGGGCGTCATAGGTTTTACATTTATTAATTTTGGCGCCACGAATTTTGGGCGCCTATAATTTTCAGCGCTATAATTTTTAGATTTACTAATTTCGGCGCCACTAGTTTTGGGCCCCTAAACTATCAGGCGCCTAAATTTTTAAGCGCTTATAATTTTGGGCGCCTAAACTTTAGGCACCTATAATTTTGGGCGCTCTAGATTTGAGATTTATTAATTTCGGCGCCACTAGTTATGGGCGCCCAAATTTTTAAGCGCTGATAATTTTGGGCGCCTAAACTTTTAGGCACCTATAATTTTGGGCGCTATAGATTTGAGATTTATTAATTTCGGCGCCACTAGTTTTGGGCGCCTGAATTTTTAAGCGACTATAATTTTGGGCGCCACAATTTTTTGGCGCCAAATATTTAAGATTTATGCATGAGTTATGGCACCTACAATTTCGGAAGATTAAAATTTTGGGCGCTAGTGAATTTCCACAAGGAATCTTCAATAATTCAACAGGAATACAACAAATTAAACAATAGTCATTTAATGTTTAATTTTATTCCAATTTGTTCTGTATTACAAAAAAAAAACACAAATTTTTATTGAACAAAATAAATTCATTTCGCTTAATTGAAAATTAAGAGAGAAACTATTGACCGACGTTGCATTTGTCATTGCTACAACAAAGGAAATACGAAAAGATTTGAATTCACGCCTAGATTTGAATTTTCTGGCAGATTATGTTTGTGCTGATTCGTGACAATTTTTTTTACACTTGTCAATCGGCCAAGTGAAAGGTACGTGTCATTTAAATATAATGAGACATCGTACACTATATAATTCGTGATTTTCCACAACTTACAAAATTCGATCAACGTTCCGTTTTGCTAGCGTTCGTGAGAATGAATGTAATAAAAAAAATATCATCAAGAGTTTCAGTTTGACACCTTTACCAAGTTATTTATAACAATTTCATACGTCAGATATACGAGTTTTCTCGAATGTTCTATAATAAAATTCTTCGAATAAATAGAACTTAACTAAATTGTCGCTAATGTTTTCTTTGTTGAAACTGGTTAGGATTTGAATGCTGACATATTTTTTTAGTGTTCACAGATATCGGCGAGTGGGCGTCACTATGTCTTATTCTAAACTAAAATAATAAGCGATTGGCGTCAGTAAATCTAGATTTCGTGTTGAAAAAAAACCGCCCATATATTTCTAGTTTTAAAAAATAAATAAAGATTATTTAGTGATATACTAATTTATATTTTATAACGAATTATAATTCTTAAAAAATACACATTGAAAAAAAAAGTTTCAGTGATTGAGATTTGAACCCGCGTCTTCAAGTTGGGAGTCTTCCACTTTCTCCCCTACGCCAAAATGTGGAAAACCCAAAAATCCTGTTTTATCATTTTTATCAACTAGTTTAAATAATTGTGAAGTAATTATCAATCAAAATTGAAACTAAAAATAATTTCCTGTCACATTCCGTAGAAATTTCTAACGAAATTGCAAATTGAAGAATTTGTGGCCGTTTTTTACGCACGAGCGTAGAGTAATAAATTTCGTCAACGGAGATTTCTCCGAGATGCTTTGGATTTCAATTTCTCGCGATTCGCATATTTTAGGGACCGTGATATTTTAATTCGCCACTTAATTGGAAAATACGTGACCCAATTTTGTGCGACCCGCATTTGTTCTTTCATTGTGATACTCAGATTCGAAAACAACCATGCATGATTGCGAACATAACAAAAACTGCAAAATTCGATCACCTTCGTTAGTTTCTTTTGTTTCAGTTTTCCATCTGTTTCAACCTTTTTACAATAACCATAACATTTCAATACTCTCAAATGATGCAAATTTATAAACAAATTTTAAACTCGGATATATTTTGTATACAAAATATATAATTGTTGTATATACAATTGTTCAAAAAATACTCTGTTTATAATTGCTAACAACCGGTTGGATAGAGTCTTTATATCTGTTTTCAGAAACACGATACGTAGAATAAAAAGATAAGGGGTGTACATACATCTGTTTTGAAAAGAAGAGCAGGATGTCGGGATTCGACCTTGACGCGGCTCATGGGTCTTCCAAGTAACTTTCATTTCCGAGTAATTCACGTAATGCTTCCTGGAACAGATTGAATTCGCATCATCATTGTAAAAACGTATAGGTGATGTGTACACAGACGCGAAAACGTTTAGCGAGAGACGTGCTTTTGATCCCTAACATTATTTTTCCCGACAAAAAAGTAGACGATCGTTGCCCTATCTCTCCGACCGATCTCGTCGTTACAAACGTGTTATATTCAAAGCACTCCATTGTTTGCGCGCGTCATGGATCAAACGAGTCTCGTTTCACAAAATTGGATCAATTTCGATCAATTTTCTGATCCGTCTGCTGTGATAAATTGTTTAAACTGTCTCTCTTTTGCAACGCGAATAATAGAGAGTTTATATTGCTTCAACGCCTCTGAAGTTCGTTGCAGAACCATTGCGCAAAGTCCTAATTGTCTAATTCCTGAAGTTAGCTGCGAACGGGAGACAACAATTTTATTGAGGCTGGTTTGTTTACAAAAATTGAATCAATGTCATATCAATTGTTTATCCAAAATATTTATCCAAATATTAACCTCCAAAATATTTGAATTTGTTAATTTTTTGTCCAAATTGTTTCTGAATATATATTTAAATAAATAAAGACAAACAATTTGTTTGGCAAAAACGAAATTGTTGTTCAGAATTTCTGACCGAGATTTTCTAAATAAATAAATCAACGTTTCAAATTACCATAATTTGTTTAATTGTTGTTGGTACAGTTTAATATAATTGTTTTCCTTAGACAAAGAAAACAGTAGAGACATAAACAAACATATAGTTTCCAAGAATATGAGGAAAGAAATGTAAACTTGAAAGAAAAAAAATAAAATTTGTAAACACTATTTATTTCCTGAAGTTGGCTGCGGGTGGAAGACAAGGATTAATTTGATTAAATACTGTTTGTATGACTAGTAATTATTGTTCTTTTTAGATGAAAAAAAAATGTGCAGATGTAAAAAAATCATTTGCATGGTTTCCAACTAACGAGGAAATAAAAGCAAAATTGATTGAAATTTACATTTTACAGAAATTCATCCTCTGAAGTTGGTCGCATATCAATCGTTGCAAACTTCATCGCAGAGATATTGCATCTGAAGTTATCTGCAAATCGAATATTGCAATTTATTGTAATAATCATCATTCGTATGACTATAATAATTCTTTTGATGACATGGACACAGATTTCGGCGATGTAAACAAACATTCAATTCCAAAGAAAACAATTAAATTGATAAAAAATTCGAAAAAAACATTGATTTCGCAAAAATCCGCCGTTGGAAATTGGCTGCAAATAGGACATAACATTTAATAATTAATTTCATCATCTCCGTAACAATAAACAAAGGACGTAAATATATAAACAAACATTCAAATTCATAATCAAATAAATAAAACAAGACTTGAATCAAAAAAGTCTGCAAACCAATTATTCTGCAACAATCTGACCTCTGAAGTTGGCTGCAGTAAAAGACCGTTAATTTTTTTGAATTCGTAATCTTCACCCCAATGAACAAAAACGAAAACTTAGATTTTCCACGAAACGGAACTAACAAAAACAAAGCGCGGTTCATCTGAACCTTGAATATTATAAGCCTAAATATTGTTCGAGTTGAACTTTTATTATTGGCACAAGCGTTATTGTAACTGAGGAGGGTATAAGCCTAAAAAGAGGATAACACATTTCTTGCTCCCCACATGCACGTGTGCGACAGATGGAGCGAGAGAGAGAGCTTGTAGAGAGCGCGCGCGCGCACAAACCGGTGGTACCCCCGAGCGAGTCTGCCGGCAGCAGTTGATGGCATGACGCCATAGCGTAACGACGGCGCGGAGTAACAGCCGAAACTACCATCTGTGCCATTGACCCGTGCGACACGCGAAATAAGAACAAGAGTTGGTGGCAAAATGATGTCCGGACGGTTTCGTAAGGATGCGTTTTTGATTAAGTGAACATAGCTCGATGTGGAGTGGACCGAGCTGCGCCAAGCAAAAACACGACGAAGCCGATAAACCGGATGCTGCGGCTCCCAATTCGGCATCCAATCGTCGACAGGCTCTGCGTATCTCAGGTTTGGTCAAAAAAAATTTTTCCTCCCCCCCTTCAAACATATCTTTCTGTTTATTTACTTTTTTTCTCAATTGCCATTCTTGTTTCTTTCTTTCTCTTTTTACTTTTGTTTTGTTTTGAACTGTTGTTTAGTCGTCGGTTATTTTGATTTCGTTTTGATTGTTTGGTTTCGTTTGTTTTGGTTCATTTGATTGTGTGTGCTTTTTTTTCTCATTTCAGTTGAGCTCGTCTAAACTTTTTGTCTGACACGCGGGATATATATTTAATTGGCAAAAGCAATCATCCCACTTTCAATCAACTTTGCAATTTTGCCGTTAATACTTGCAACACGCGATCGGCACGCTGAGATTAATTCAAACATTCAATTAATAACTCAAACTTGGTACAAATTCAAAGATTATCATTTTATTAGTCTTTGTCGCTCATCCGGCAGACCTCGAACTGGAACTTGCCTTGAAAATAAGTCGACCAGTCGTCGCGCGGGAAAGGAGAAGAAAGTACGGCCTCGTGTCTCGCAGCCAAATGTACAAAAAAAAAAAAAAAATTACGATACTTCTGGATTGGCCGAGAAAAAATTGGACGGAGCTGCATAAGAATGGCGGAACGAAAAATGGGCCACGCGCGACGGTCCCTGCCCTGACTGCATTTTTTCGACATTTTTTCGTGAAGCAGGATCAACGTTTTTGCGTCAAGGTCAATTTCTTCTTGACCGCTTGAGAAGGTTCCTGAAGGCGGCAAATTTGAATTGTCCCCCTTCTGAGAATTGCGATAGATTGCCGTTGGAGATTGTAGATGAGAGGATGGGAAAATACAACAAAGTTGTTTGAGATATCACAATTACCCTCAAGTGTCACTCTTACCCGTGTTGACCCTATACAAACACATCAAATTGGAAAAAAAAATCCTTTTTTTAACACTCACAACTTTGGAAATTTGGAAGCAGTTTTATATTTTTGGTGCAAAAAAGTACGGATTTGACGTCCAAATTGTTTACATAGTGATTTAAAGTTCAAACGTTTTTCGACGAGTTTTGCCAATTTGGAAAAATTGATTGCAGTGGCATCAGTTCGAAGAAAAAACAGTATGTTCCATTCATGCAAAAGGGAATTTTCTGCACTCGTACAACAATAAACTATTTTGATGGAAGATTCTGAAAACCCACTTTTTAAGCTTCAAATTGAAAAATTGAGGCTTTTCAGAAAAATGGTTAATTTTCTGAAAATTTTAAGGGGCACTAATTTTTGTGCGGAGTATATACAAATAAGCAAGACATAAATTTTGACAACAGTTCGAAATCAAACTCTCGAATTAGTTTGTGAAACTTCTTCATAGTTTGACCAAATTACTTATGACAAATGAAAGTGCACAGCAATCAAGTCTTTTTAACCTGCGAATTCGCGAAAAAAGGATGTTAAAAGTGGTATTGCAAAGATTAATGAGACAGATGTTAACTAATCACAGAATTAGTCATGAAAATATAGAAATCAATAAATTAATTATCAATTCAAAAACATAATTTTTATTGTACATAATATCTTACCTTAAAACTCGGAAAACGGAGCTTGTTCTGTGGTTTTTTTTTATATTTTCACCAATTATATTGTAATCTTAGAAGATAATTTTTATAAAACACTTCCTACACTTTCTAGAAAGATCTACTTTAATATGGCTGGACATATTTTTTAACGGCATTATTTTGCATTATTAAAATAATCAGACAATTTTGAAAGTTGTCATGTTGCAATACTGCAGTGATTGTACTTAAAGGCCCTTGTAAAAAGAATCATATATAGTCTATACGTGAAACATATTGACATTGTAGTATTTTAGAAATCATCTGTGGTGAAATGCAGTGAACAATTAAGTAATATGTGTTTCCTGTACTCTTAACTGGTTATTGCAATTTGATACAGATATAGTGACTATTTATTGAAAACGCGTTAATATATTATGAATATACTGACAATATGTTATTAAAATATTCATAATATATGGTCAGTGTCGAAAAATATATAGAACCAACGTAAATTTTGTTCGAAAATGATACATTTTGTTGTAAATTGAAACCCTTATAATTTACACGATTAAATTTCAATTATTTGGAAACACAGAAAATTTTATGTGAATTCAGATTATTTTCGTCCGTCAAAATTAAAGTCTTTCGTGCATAAAACTGGTTTTAATTCTCTCTCGGGTTTAATAAAGTTATTTTTATACCAGAAAAGCCACAGAAAAATGTACAATAAAAGTGTTTATGAATAATTGATCGATAATTATGATTTGTATAACATCTTGTATTTAATTTTGCAACCACTTTTAATTTATCATTTGCAAGAATTTCATTAGTGACATTGTGACGAGTTTGTTTAAATAGTAATGGTAATAATGAAATATAAACAAACGTTACAATATGTATGAAGCCAATAAAATGTAAAAAAAACGTCTCTATTGAATTAAGTCGTTTTTTTTATCAAACGATGAAAAAGTGATTCTGTAGTAATCGTATTATTACTCATTGATTGGTCGATTTAATAATGTTGAAATATTTATATTCTCGTTTAAAAAAAGAGTTGAATTGTTTGTATCTCGTATAACATGCATATCAGAACTTTTAATTATTGAAAAATAATCCATAAGAACAACCTTTGCAAAGCACCTAATGTAATATTCAAAAATAAACGTCATTTTCTAAATTTGTTTTCTAAAACACCAAACGTTCTATTTCTCTAATTGTTGTTCACATTTATTTACTATGACTTTTCATATTAAAATATTAATTTAAAATTACAACAGTGAAAAACATTTTTAATCAAACTTGGTTTTAAATTTGATATAAAATCTTTTTATATGAATTTGAATGGAAAAAAAAGACAGTCTTTTGTAATAAATGTGACTTTGAACACAAAGTTCAAACTTTTTTTTTAATAACTCATATAAAAAGTTACTTCATTGATATTACAAAACGTGATGGCTCATATAAAAGAGAATTCATTCCTCCTTAAAACGCGCTTTAATAAAAGAAAATCGGCCGGAAATTGACTGAGTTATTTTGCACGTCAATTTTAAAAATTATTATGTTTCAAGGAAATCTCGTTTAAAGTTTTGCTCAACAAAAAGTACCAGTTAAGTCTACTTAAATTGAAATTAGATGAAAATGTATTGTAACAGTGAAGAACATGCAAACACACCTGATAAACATGTTTATCACATGTAAAAAAAATTAGACCAAAGAAACGTATTATTTGTTGATTGAACTAAATTTGAAAATCAACTTTTTTTCCTACTACGGTACATTGTTTGAATTTGAAATTCTTTCGAAAACTGACTTGTCTGTATACAAAATTACATCGCATCCGGACTCTTGAATTCGCAGAAATGTTTCCAACACATGAACGTTCTCATTGTCATTAAAACACTTAACGTATCATAGAGTTCTCATGTTCAATCAATGTGTCAATAAACAAAAGCGATATCTTACATCTAGTAGATAAGAATATAATTATGATCTAATTAATTCGTTCAAATGACATTTTCTTAGTTCAATTTTGAGCTACCTTCTTTGAAAGTAATTAATATAGTAGAGAAAGTATCGCATCTGGAATATCTGGAATATTTAGTTGTCAATCAAAAGCGGCCTTCGATTTTGATTACAAATCACAGCCACGCAAAGTAGGAACACTCTCAAATTGCTGTATAATTACACTATAACGGATTTTGTTGGATCGCGAATGGTAAATATTTTTTCCTCGAGTTGTAAAGTAGTGTCGACGAAAAAAAAAAAAAATAAGAAAAATATATATAAGACGCGGATGAGTTGGAAAACTTTGTTTCTTCATTTGTATTTATTTTTATTTGCCGGACATCAAACACGCGATCCAGAGAATAAATATTTATTCAAAGAAATCAAATCCGGTTGTTTATTTTGAACTGTCATTATGTTCAAATAAAACATACAAAATGTAATATTATTTACTATGAAAAAAATATATAAATGTGTATTTATAATTTATATTTGAACTGATCGGTGTTATATATTTGAGATTTATTAGTTTTCGCGCCTAAATTTTGAGGGGCTCATAATTTTGGACGTCTTAATTTTTAGGCACCAAAAATTAGAGATTTATTATTTTTGGCGCCTAAATTTTGAGGGACCAATTA
>JAAMPD010000682.1:0-40539 GCA_025266255.1 Trissolcus basalis | reverse complement strand
CGTCTCAATTTGTAGGCTACCAAAAATTTGAGATTTTATTATTTTTTGGCGCCTAAATTTTGAGGGACCAATTATTTTTAGGCGTGATAGATTTGAGATTTATTAATTTTGGTATCTATAATTTTCGACGCCTAATATATTGGGGCCTCTAATATATTGGGGCGCTCTATATTTGAGATTTATTAATTTTGGCTTCTATAATTTTGGGCGCCTAAATTTTGGGGCGCCAAATACTTAAAATTCAATTATTTTGGCCAAATACAAACGTATACTAATTTAAATAAAAATAGAAATAAAGAAATAGATTTTTCTTTTTTTCTGACACTGATAACAAAGATATAATTTATAGATTAACATTTAATCTGGATTAATCAGATTTTCATACTTATAGTATTATGTTTAACTTGTTTGAGCTTAAGATATCTTCGCGCTGATTCAACAATTGCAAGAGTCCCGAGTTAGCTGAATGAACTTCCGTTTGCGTATATAAGTACATGCGTACGTGTAGACGTTTAATTTGCAGATTATCGACTGTGACGTATATATTTTTTTGTTGTTGTAACCCGCTCATGCAATGAATGCCAATGATTCTACTTAGAACGAAGCTATCCTTATAATGACGCAAATTAAGGATTCTTAAAATGTGTGTCAAATTATCCAATCATCGTCTCCATTTCGAAACTTTGGATGTAGAAATATTTTTATATCTATTTTATATACATTTTATATTTATTTTATATTTTATACTTACATTACGATCAATCAACCTGTTTTTTTTTAATCTCACAGTGCTTTTTTCACTATAATGTAAAATTATTTTTTTCAACTTCTCACGTTCTTAATTTCTCACTCAGATGAGACAATCGAATTTTTTTATCTATCGAGCATACAATGAAAATATCGTCGCTTTTAAACATAAGATTTTGAAGTTGAATTACTTCCCATCTTTGATGAGATAATAGAAGTAATTTGAATAAAAAGAATTTGTTTTAATTAATAAGGGTGTGTTAATTAAAGGTTGAATTAAAAATTTAATTTTCCGAATCCGAGAACATGCGAACAAATTTGACCTATTTTCAAATTACGTTGATAAATCCAACGATTTTTAACGAAATTGTTTGATATTGAAATAATTCTAACTGCATTTCAGGAAATTAAATTTCATTTAGTTATTTAATATTTATAATTTAATTTTAAAAGGTAAATCATAGTTTTGTATAAAAAACATTATTTGTATACATACAGAATATTTTAGTAATGTTTGTTTTTGCTCTGATTGCAGACGTTAAGAAACATATATAGAATATTTTTGTATTAATATCAAATTACGTGTATATTTAAGTCCAACAAAATTTAGGCGCCCACAATTTTAGGCACTTAAAATTTTATGGGACCGAAATTCTACGGGCCAAAATTGATAAATCTCAAATAGTTGGCGCTTAAAAATTTAGATGTCTAAAATTGTAAGCGCCTAAAATTATAGGCGCCCAAAAATAATCGCAGCTCGAATATTTTGGTGTACAAAACTTTAAACGCCTAAAATTATAGGCGTTCGAAATATTAGGCGCCCAAAATTAATAAATCTCAAATCTATGGAGCCCAAAAATTTTAACGCTCAAAATTTTTGGCGCCAAAATTAATAAATCTCAAATTTATGACGCCCAAAATTATAGACAACTAAAATTATTGGCGCCCAAAATTATAGACGTTTGAATGTTTTTGCTCTTCAAAATTTAAGTGCCAAAACTAATAAATCTCAAATATCCGGCGCCCAAAACTTCAAATACCGAAAACGATGGATTCAATTTCTATCAAAGTCTCAAACAACCACACACATATATATTTCAACATATTCATTTCAAATGAACACTTTCTTTGGCATTTCTACAGCAGATCCAAGAAATATATTCACGTTTGTTTATTTTAAAATCGTGTAGTTCGACAAAAGACTGAAATCGAATTTCGAATGCAATTCTACGATTCATCTTTGTGAAACGTCTTCTATTTCCATTGCATCCATGGAAGAGAAAAAAAAATGTCTCTCAGAAGCCGTCAATATACTTTCACCATCAAAAACATCCATTTCAAAAGGAAGGAAAAGTTCTCGATCGACAAAATGTTTGACAAAATGAATATTCAACGGCGTCGCTCTGTAACCAAAGTTTTTCGTCATAATTTACAAATGCATAATTTTTTCATGATTATACGTTGCGTAATCTAAACTCGCCGTTTAATAATAAAATTGAATGGTTTTACCACAAGAAACCGTAAATGAGCGGTTTCAAAAAACACGGGGATAAAAAAAAATGACAACTCGTTGTTATAAGTCTTCTCGATGCACCTTTTTAAATCCGGCAGTCAAGCGTGTAAATGTAAAAATGACGATGAAAAATTGAATTTGTCGCGTTTCATCATATTAGACGACGGGAAAAAAAATCGGGAAACCTTCTGAAAAAGAAGAAGAAATAAAAATTCAAAAAACATTCTAAGGATAAAGTTGAACGGAAAAACTAAACTACTGTTTCAATTTTATGACTGAAATTTTACTATCTGGGATCTGTGATTGCTTTATCATCGTATATTCAAATACCATCAGAAGCACCTATTTCGTAACTCCCAATCTCATCGTAGACAAATATTTGAAGGCGACATTTTTTTTCTACACAACCTTTTAACACTTTAAAGTCTTGGGTTGAAGCGTTTTTAGTGCAACCTTGAATACACAAACTATTGAATCAATATCAATCATTAAAATAAATACCAAAAACTGATGTCAGAGACACATTTTTTTACCAACATTTTTTATTCATTGTTTTGAAAAAAAATTCGAAAAAGTATTATCAACTTGCTGGAGAGAAAATCATTTTTCAAACTTAACGGTAAAGTACCTCTTTTGTGGGAACGAACCTAATTTGATAGTTTATGATTCTCTCATGAGAATTTAATAAAATTAATAATGAAGTGGAGAATGAAATGAGGATAAAGAGAGCAAAATTTGAGAACAAAATTGTGTTCAAGTTTCGCAATTTATTGTAATGTTTCAAATTATATGTATGTATTGTATATAAACATATATAATATGAAAAATATATATAAAATTATATTATATTTGTTTAATAATTAATATTGTAAATATTATATTATTAAAATATAAATTTATATAAATATATTCAAAATACATACGAAATCAAATATAAGATATATACGATTATATATAAAATGTCTATATATAAAATGACTATAAATAAAAGTCGTTCCTGAAGAATGTTGACACGTAAATATCAAAAATAGTATGAACATAAAACGGTCAAATTTTGGTATCAAAAAACTTGTTTTCGTTTTTCTGAAAATCGCATTTTTTGGTCAAAAAACGTGTTTCTCACGTTTCCAAGAACTCAAATACATGCATTTCGGCCGGAAATTGTTAAAAACTGCATAAAAATGTGATAAATACGATAAAAATACAAAAATTTGTGAATTTCGACAAAAATTTTATTTTAAATTAATAAATAATTAAAAAAATCATTTCCTATAGATCAATAAAACGATAATGAAAATTACCAAAAGACTCATGAAAATATGATGTTGCCTACAAATTATGAAACAGTAAATTGAAAAAACTCGATATCATAATTATACTTCCAATCTTTTGAAAAAAAAAAAAAAAAAAAAAAAAAATTCTCATATTTTTGAAACAAATTCATCCTGTAAACAAACACGTGTAAACACTTGTCACCTCGTCATACCACAACTTATATTATATTACAGCAATAATTATGACTTGTGTTTTCTCGCGCATCTCATGAATTTATGGATCAATATTTTTTGCACATTCCCCACAACTTTCGTGACGAAACTGAAGAGAGAAGAAAAAAATGGTCAAAATCAGATACGATTTTCCGTTTGCAAACGATCCGCTAATTAATTCATCAGCGCATTACACCGGTCGAATTGTTCGCGGGCCGAGCCAACGCTTCGCGTGGATTGTGAATATCCGAGTTATTATGTGCAAATGATTCATAGAGCGTAATTAGCGATAAATTTATCTGTTGGGCCTTTGTCTACCCCCACCATCAGATTTTGCATAATCAATTGAAGCAGCAATTAGATACATTTCTCCAAACTTTCATATCCATCTTACAAATCTCTTATATATAACGCCGCTTTTTGTTTGAAAACGTTTGAAATTAATTGCGCTCCGATTGCGCAACTCCGCGCGAGGAGGAATAGCAAAATGATGAAATAATAATAATGATATTTGTTCGAAAACGATGCTCCGCCGGCGGTTGATGTAAACATTTTCCGCCGAGCTTCGTAATTAGCTACTTTATTCTGCAACCGAGCGTTTTCTATTTGCCTTTTGCAACCGCTCGATACGTACACAAATACGTCGTCCAGTTTTCAATAGACGACCAAGTAGCGGTTTCGTCGTCGTCCCTCGCCAGTCCGAATGATTTTATTGTCGAGAGATGAGAAACGGTACGGAGCGACGCGAGAGGATAATCGAAAGCTGCAAAAACATATGAGAGAACCGCTAAAGCATAATATACGCGTACGAGGAATCTCGGACGTGCCTAATCGAATACCGTTAATCGCAAATCCGCTCCTTATCAACTCAACGGTTCATTCAAAACTCAATTTTCATCTCGCGATCCTAGTTCGAATGACATCATTGTCTTTTGTCGCTTTTCAGAGGTCAAAATACCGAAATGAACGTCGTTTGCTGGAATATAGATGTGTGTGTATGATTATATATATACATATATATATGTTTGGGCGCCAGATATTTGGGATTAGTTATTTTTGGCGCCTAAATTATTGTGTCACAAATGTTTGAGATTTGTCAATTTTGGGTGTCTGTAATTCTGAATGTTTACATTTTTGGAGGTTATAGATGTGAGATTTAGTAATTTTGGGCGCAATGTTTAGGCGCCAAATATTTGAGATTCATGAGTATTGGCGCTACTAAAATTTTGGATGCCTAAAGTTTGGGCGCCATAGATTCGGAATTTATTCATTTTGGCGCCTAAATTTCTGAGGGCCTATAATTTTGGGCGCCAATAATTTTGAACACTCATAAATTTTGGCGCCTAACTGTCAAGTGTCTTACATTATGAATTAATTCATTTCGGCACTTATAATTTCAGTTGACTAAAGTTTCGAGATCTCAAGTTTTTGGGCGCCATATATTTTGGATTTGTTAGTTTCAGCGCCCAAAATTTTGGCTAACTCAAGTTTTGGGTGCCAAATATTTGAGATTGACTAGATTTAGCGCCTAAATATTATGGCGCCTAAAATTTCAGGTTTCACACATTTAAAATTTATTATTCCTGGCGCCCAAAATTTTGCATAAAAGTAAACATACATGTACTTTTATTACCATCATTTTCATTATAATCTTTCACCTTACTGACGTGAACATGAGAAAAATACAAATATCAAAACCCGATGAAGACTGTAAATACACAAAGATCTATCATGTGATCTGTCATCTCTTTATTACCAATATCGCTTTGAGGCACATAATGTGTGCCTCAGTGTATCTTACTCACTGATCAAAGATAACTATATTTCAAATTTTTTTTCACACGAAATAGGTTATTCCGGTATGAATAAAAATAAAAATAGATTTTTTCTTATAAATTATATAATAAAACATTTTTATTCATCAAAAATATTTTAACTTCAAAATAACCAGTTTGAGACCTGTCAAAATTGCCATAATCCGTCTTATAAATATTCTTTTAATTTAATGAGCATGGTTTTATTTCGCGGTTTTTGCATGATTAAACAAACCAAGGTATGAACAAACATTTTATGAGTTTCTACCGTGTTATGCATATGGAAAACTATTTTATTTATTGCACACTCAAAAATATATTACTTCAAAGCAATTACAATAACGAAATTAATTAATTGTTTATTCAAATGTTTCAACTTCATTTCTTATTTCCAATTTCTTTTTTCTCCCAGCCTTTAATTTTTTGATTTTTAAAAAATTCATTTCATTTTTCATTTCTTTTTCAATCTAATTTAGTTTAGATTGAAAATTAAGTTTAGTTTTTCAAAAAATCACATTTCAGAAATCATGTTTATTTTGTAATTTTACACCATGTGCCCCTCCCCTGGTCGAGTACGAAAAAAAAAATCGACACGACGAAAAGCTTGTTTTACCACGCACGCCGGTGAAATCGCTGCGTGCGTACCAATTGGAGCAAACAGAGTAACATCTCTCAAAACTTTCGTTATTCCTGGCGATGAATAATGCTTACATGTTTTTACGCCTCTTTTTTTGTTATTAATTTCATTATTATTCGTCGTTGGATCGACGTTGGGAATTGGCGCTGCTGCCGCGTGATTGCTTCGGCCCAGAAACGATTGTGACCGCGGGAAAGCAAGCGAAGACGGTCAGCGCGACGCGCGCTTGCACAAAACCGGTTATGCTGATCGCATACCGTTTTTCACAGTTTTTCATCGTACCATCTCACTCGTCGCAACCAGCGAGCTCGCGGATACGTGCTGTACTTCGCGGACCGGCAATTATTTGAATAATAATAATGACAAAATTAGGCATGGAATAATCCAAACTGCCTGATATCTCGCGAACGGAAACTTTTGGCACTCAACAGATGGTTTCACCAAATTTTAACCGTCGTGGTTGAGATAAAAATTTGCACTTTTTTTTTGTTTGTTAAATAAGACCATTGAAAAGTTAAATTTTAACATTGCTAATCAATTGGGCGTCGAAAAATACATAATTTTTTTTTCTCCCGATTTTTAGAGTTTTTTCACTCGAAAATAATGTTTTTTTATTCTTTTGAGGTTAGGTACAATTTTGAAATTTTTCGTCCTCTCAAATAAGACGATCAAAAAATATTTTTGCAGAAATCGATTAGATCTCGAAAAATGAATGTGTGTGCATTTTTTCTACTTTTTTATGTTGGAGATTTATTTGAAAAAACGAATTTTTTTTTGATTTTTTTAAGATCATGTTACAGTTTGGACTTTTTTTTTAATTTTAAAACCTTAGCTTGTGGGTACTCTGATGAAAGCTCTTGTTATTTTCTATACAATCTCACATTCATTTTTGTTTTACTTTCTGATAGTTTCTGTAACATTTTGGAACAAATATTTTTGGGTATTCTCCAGACTTCTGACAATATTATTTCTTTTCCTTTTGACGTTGATACTCTGATTTTTATCATAAAATTGAAAAGTGTTCCCTTACTGTTATATTTGATGATAAAAATTCCATAAAATATTGAAGATAAAATTTGAAAATATAAAAAGATAAGGGACATTTTAATCGGAAAATACACATTGGAATCAACTTTTACAATCATTGCAATGTACGGTGCAAACAGTAGGATGATAAAATCACGGAAAAAGTCAAACACGAAAAACAAAAAAATACCAAGACAAAAAAAATTACGTTCCACGAAAACAAAAAAACCACATCTGATTCTAATTTTTACTTTGTTACGAATGTTGTAAAAAAGGAAAAATATTAATCCATAAATTCATGAGATGCGCGAGATGAAGAAAACAAAATTGCAATAATATAATATACTATGTGATGTGTTGGCGTGACGAATTTTTACACGTGTCTGTTGACACGATGAATTCGTTTGAAAAATATTATGAGAAATATGTTTTTCAAAGAGCTTTGAAGTATGATTACATCGAGAATTTTTTACGTGAATATAGCTGTAAAGAATTTGTTATGAATATTATGAAAATATTTCTTTTATTAAGACGAAGAATCAATAATAGAGGGACAGTCAGGGTGATTGTGACACGTGGGATAATGAGTCAAACTACCGAAATTTTACTACTCTTTTAATTAAAAACCAAATTAATTTTTACTTTATTAATAAAACAATTTTAATTTGTGTCCAAAATGAAAAAATTATTTGCTATTTACAATTTCCCTTAACCGCCCTTATCTAATGCCATAATTTGTTTAATAATTTTTATTTAAAAGAATTGCAAAATATCTTTGATTGTAAACAATTAAATCAAAAATAGATGTACGACTTCAATAATTCATTTCTCTTCATTACAAACTGTTTTACCTAATCCAGCATTTAACATTACTTTGTTGAATGGTATCTTATGTAAAAAAATGAAATCCTAATTATCCCTGCATTATTTAGAAGAAACAATGTAAATGCGATAGTATATATAATGGGCATTATATATGAATGCATATTTTGCAAGTAAAATTTTACCGTATATTAATACAAACTTTTTCATGTAATGAACAAATTGATCGAAAATGTTTGATTTGTGTACCAAAAAAAATTATATTTAATTAAGGTAGTTATCGCGTGAGACAGGTTTACAAGATTAACAAAAGATATTTACACTAAACGATTCTTTATTGTATGCATTTTTATAAATTAACAAAAAAAAATAGCGGTTAACGACAAGTTAAAAAAGATATTAATGATTTTTAGTACATTTGATTGAATGCGATAGAAAGAGACAGATATACAAAATGTACAGTTTTTGATTTTTTATCACTACTTGAAAATAAGATTAAGAAATAAAAATCTTATTTAATAACATAAAATTAAAAACTAGGAATTCATTTAAATAAAACAAACGATACCTAAACGACCATTTAAGGTCAATTTTTTCAAATTTATCAAGTGACTTCACTAAATTAAAGTTATGACAAATGTGACGACGTGAATTATAATGAAATTTTACTTAGTTTCTTCTTCGAAAATATGTTTAAAAATTGAAAATCGATGTTTTCAATAGTTGTCACAAATTTTTGTTTTGTATTTTTTGTCAAAACCCACAAATTTAAAATTTAGTCTTGACTCACGTATACGCTGTAACTACTTTAATATAAATTATTAATAATTATCAATATTATATTATTAATAATAAAACAAGGTTAATAATAAAAATAATAATAACTGAAATTCAATTGTTTGCAGGTGGGGGTAAGAAGAAGAAAAAGAAGAAGGCGTGAGAATGTTGAAAAGCTGCGGAAGCGGAGGATCGCGATGCGCTCGTCGCGCCCTCATGTTGGTGTTTGCTTGGGGCCTGTTGATGATCGCGGCGGTGCACCTGCGCAATGCAGAAGTACTGAGCGGAGCGATGCCCTCTGCCGGGGGCTCGGAGGACCAACCAAAAGAGCAGCCGATACCGCAACTCGGATTCTCGCGGTTTCTGCTGCAACGTCAGGAGGGCGGGAGCACCAGTAGGAGCCCACTCGTGGAACCGCGAATCGACCGGTCCCCTGCGAAGAGCGAGGCCGAGGTGATCCAGGAGATCGAGCAGAACCTCCCCAGTCTTCCGATAGCCCACTGGAACAAAAACAGCAAGCTCGGCCAGCAGCCGAAGAGCGGCAGCGGATGCGCCATCAAGTACCCAAACGTCTTTGACATCGAGTACAATAATTATTACTGGCAGACCCTCGTATCGAGCAACGGCACTTTCCAACTCTTTGGGGCCTTCTACGACATCAGGAGGCTCTCCCGAATAGGACCGGCTGTGAGGATAGTCGGAATGATCAACAGGATAGAGCCGCTGGTCAAGACATATTGTCAGATTTGGTTCGACGGCGACAGTCAGCCTGCGGTAGTTGACGTTCTGGAGTATAAATATATTTGGTACTCCAAGTGGGGCAACCACAAGACCGGCATCTACCAGCCCTACCTCATCGCCTGCAAGATACCACAGTCCCATTGGAAAAAGGGACCGCCAGTTTCGGTGTCCCTCGTCGAGAAGATTTGCGATACTGCTACTAACAACCTCAGGGTCATTTACAATAAGCCGGAGAAAAAGAAAGAGTTTGCTGTTTGCGTCAAGGGATTGGACTTCCTACATGAGGATCTTTCTGTTAGACTTGTCGAGTGGATCGAACTAATTGGTTAGTTACTGTTGGTTTGGTCGAAAAAGTATGAGCAAGTTGTAGGAGACACGTAGATTGTTCAAGTATAACAATTCTTATTTTGTAGTTGAGCTTACCACTTCAAAAACGGGGGAAGTTAATAAGAAAAATTTATTTTACAAAATCCTAAAGAAAAAAAAGTGCATGGCATCGTAAATTGGCTTATGTATCGAATCGAATCTAAATCAGCCAACTTCACTTTCGTTCCTCTTTCCTTATTGGCCCATTTCATCCTTGGGTTAATTTGAATTGATATTTATAAGGTATAAAATCTATCAATGGATGAAATTAAGAATTACTTAAAATTGTGAAAATCCGTTAGCATGGTTGAAACAATAACTCATGATTTTTTTTTCAATTTCTTGTGGTATCTAATAGTAGAATAAAAATTTGTCCAAATATAAAAGAGAAGTGACCGAGCGTGTTGGATTAATAGCTTCGACTACCATGTCATATTTGGGAGGTTTTCGTAGTTTTCTTAGGTGTTAAGGCAAATGTCGGAGTGGACTATTTCAAAAAACCGAGCCACGACTCGCAAAAATAAGGGAAGGGAAAATATGCAAGAACGCCCAAAGAAGCTCCAGGCCACCTAGGCTGAGCGTGATGGGTACAAAGATAAAAAGAAGTGAAATAATTGCGTGATTACACACAATACGTTAAATAAAAAAAAAAAAGAAAATTCTGTGGGAATCGAACCCCGACCCTCCAATCGGTAGATTTGTATATTACCCATTGAGCCATTGCACACTTAACAATTTGATCTAAAATATAAAACAGACTCATCTTTAAGATTCTTTTAAATCAATACAAACTAAAATTTATTTGTTATTAAACTTTTTTTTTACTTTGCAATCAAATATTCAGTTTAGATGTAAATGCCAATTTCTTTTGATGCAAATTGTCAAACTAACTAAATCACTGTGATTCACAGGTCTCCTAGGTGCCGACAAGATCTTTTTCTACGAATTGCAGGTGCACCCGAACGTGACAAAGGTGCTGAAATATTATGAAAAATTGGGCAAGGTGCACGTGACCCCGCTGACACTGCCAGGAGGGCAGCCGAACGTGCGCGCTCTCCAGCACATGTATCTGTCCAAGAAGACTAATCATAAGAGACAAAACGAACTGATACCGTACAACGACTGTCTGTACAAACACATGTACGAGTACGATTACATCGCCTTGCTCGATGTCGATGAGGTCATCATGCCTGTGCAGGATCACACGTGGCAGGAGCTCATGAAAAAACGCGTCCTACCCAAGGCGTTCAAAATCAAAAACGAAACGCGCGCGTCTTACAACGTTCGCAATGTTTACTTTTTGGATGACCTTCTCCATGACGCCTTCAAGGACACGCCTCAGTTAGTATTTTAGACTTCTCTTTATTTCGAACTACAAAAATAAGTTATATGACATTTTAATTGTAAAAATCAGTTAATCGTAATTGTAAAAAATTATAATTTATGGTAAATGGTAAACTCAAATGGTATACCATTAAAAATAGTAAGATTTTAATAATTTGCATGGACCCATAATTATGGACCCCTCAAACCATAATTAGAGGACCCCCCCCCACCTCTACCAGGTGTCCTAAATAGAGAGGGGGATGGTAACACTTTTGTTACATAAATATTTTCGTAACTCACAGAATTTTGGAATTGAAAAGTTAAAATAACCAATTACAACACGACATTAACATGACAGAGAATTAGATCATGTCAGAGATAAATAAAATTATGATTTATGTTTTTAGGTATATGCACATGTTGCAACACGTGTACCGTTCGAAGAACTTCACCAAGCCCAATCAATATATCAAGTGTTTCCATAATACAGAAAGGGTCGTGACCCTTCACAATCATTTCCCTCTGGCCTGTCTGGGCGCCGGCTGTACGAGCTACCCCATCGAAACGGAAGATGCACAGTTGCAGCACTACCGCGCGGACTGCGTCAAGTCGCTGAAAAAAACGTGCGAGGAGTTTCGAGAGAATCGCGTGCTCGATACGACGATCTGGCGCTACAAGGAGCAGCTTATCGACCGAGTAACCAACACTTTGAGGGTCCTCGGGTTTTTCGATCCGAGCTAGTCTACTACTCAAGGCCACGTAAATGTCAATTCACCTTGCTCACTCTGTTTCACCGACTGTCTCGTTTCAATCCCGTTTTTGTATTCCAGTAAATTTCTAATTCGAACGTTTTCGCGCGCTAGGGTTGCACGGTCGGTAATACAGAGGCGAACAATTTTGAAATTGTATCCAAGTTTAAAAGAACTCGAAATGTGATAATTTAAAATTTTTTATTCCCAATTTTAACCAAAAAAGGTATACAAAAATGAAGAAAGGAAAACGTTTTTGTAAAGTTCAAATTTTATCCCGTAATATAAATATATAATTTTTGTACTTTTGTATAACGAGTGACGACGGGCGGGTTGGAAATGTTCTTGACAAGTTCAAATTTGTTCGCATAGGTTATTGAAAAATCATGCAAATTGTATAATTGACGGCTCATTAAATACAGGTGCTTGAAGGAAAAAACGTCTACGAAAAATAATGGTACTTGTTAAAAGAATGACACAAGATGGCGCTGGTGCCACTCTATAAGATGGTGGAACTTGCGTGATTTTAAGGTTAAGTCAAGTTCGAAATTTTATCAAATCCATTTCAATTTTTGCATCTTGTTAATTTATGAGTAATGAGAAAGAAACATAAAATCGAAAAAGTTTTGAAAAAAACTCGTTTTTTTGCAACTTATACTAATTTTGTTAAAAAAACGATTATTTTCGCCACTTGAAACCAGGCAGCGCCACTGTAGTTTTCAATTTATTGAATTTAAGTAAACAAAGTCAGCCACAATTTTTTTAGCTCATCCATAATATCTATTTTGTTTATTTATTTCGAAAAAAATAATAAATGAATATATCTGTAAAAAAAGCAATCTTAAAAAAATAATGAGAAAATGTTTCTCTGTTGTTGCGACTCAATGTACATATGCATATCAACGACAAAACATTATTATGCGACTTTTTAAATTTTGTTTTCTTAGTTCTGGACAAAACGGAAAAATTCAAAGGAAAAAGTATAAATTCGTTTCTTCACTACTTCGGTTGCATAATAAAGTTTTGTCGATACTATAAAGCTAACGATTTATGAACATATCTTGTCTCAAAGTGCGAATTGCTTGACTATCCGTGTAGCAGGAATGTCTATTCAAGTTACATTATTGATGACAATGTATGTAAATTGCGACGAGTGCCGTATATGATGCACCTATTTGAAACTCACACATGTATGTAAAGACAAACTTTTATCCACTTCCGGTCATTGTAACTCCGTACGGATTGTAACATTTTTGCACAAAACAAAGACAGAATCACTATTTTATCGTTTTGCCATTGCTGTCTGACACGCGTAAGAAGTTACAATGGCCCGACTGTTACGTAGACTTGTGTAATCATTTACACCGCCCTTGCATGATTTTTTATCCGTAGCCCTTGAGGTCACCGAGGGCCCTCCAATCAATCATGCACGTTTTGCTCAATTCCTTAATTTCGCACATTCTCAGCGCTCCTAACTGAGAATGCTTGTTATTTTTCCTCCTCTTTTTCAGATTATCCTTTTTTTTTTACTAATAAATGTAATGGTCAACAATTCCTAATCAATTTAAGACCACGTTGCATTGTTGAAAAGTGAGATGTGCATATATTATTTTTGAAAACAATATATTTTTTTTTCTTCTAATTTTTTTGTTCTGTTTTGGCTGTGTGACAAATTTGTACGACGAGCGACTGTGTGTTGAGATATTTTAATGTAATTTTTGTAAGATTATATCGATGGTGAGCCTCGATCGTCTTCGACGTTCAGTTCCGCGCGATTCAGAGGTTACGAAGAATGCGATTCACGCTGCACCATGAAATTGTAACAAGATCTAAAAAAAATGTATTCACTGTCGACGCCGGTCGACGAACTTGTAAACTTTAAGCAAGTCATATTTATACACGTTACGATTAATGATAATGATAATTGATGATGATTGCGACGGGAAAATTATATTATCCATGCGATAATGCGTTTGTACAGTTCGAACTCGAGTTTATGAGTCAATCAATAAATTATAGTATTTATACTGCCTCCAATCATTTGTTCCCCCTTACTATAAAAAATTCCAATCAACTTTTTGTTTTCCATTTTCTCATTAAATACTTTTCAAATAAACAATTAACTGATAATAAATAATAAAATTTACAATTGAAATTAGAGAAATTGCATTAATTTGGGAGTGGCAAACTTCATAAAATTAAATTCCCTGGAATTCCCCGAGGCACCGCAGCGCCACCTGGCGGAAAGTATTTGAAACACTCACGTGTGTTATAGCAGACAGTTTGGATTCTCAGAAACGTGTTTTAAGAATTTGGCCAAACAATTAACGGTTGGACGTTAATTTCAACTCGACGACGTTTTTGCCATGAGAAGATGTGACCTGGTGATAATCATAACAAATAATAAACAGTAAAAATGAACTGTCAGTTGAGAAATGCTTGAGAACTACTTATAACCTGTGAACCTGAACTTGAACAACTTACCAAGGACAATTTTTTGATTGTTTCAGAATAAATGGCATTGTTAAAGAACGCTGCCCTAGCTTTAAGGTACAACATCTCATGGAATCACCGACCGAAATTATGTCCCCTAATTTATCGGTCGTATTCCAAGCGGTACGCCCTGCTCAAATCGGAGTTGGACAGCCAAGTGGAGAAATTTCAAAACGATCTCATCTACAGCGACTACATCGAAAACAAACTGCACAAACTGTCTTTCAAGGACATGTGCAAACTTGAGAATCGTTTGAGAACTGCTGAACTAAAGGACAAGTTGGATCATCAGATGTTGCCGTCGGTGAGCGTGGCGTTGAAGTACCTGAACGTAGCCCAGGTTCCGGGAATGGCCGAGGAAGAAAAAATCGAAGATTCACATGAAAAATTTGACGATGAGAGTTTGCCAATTTATATGCCCTATGCGGCTAAGGATAAAGTGGAACTGCGAGAGGATGATGTGGAAAAAAGCTGTTCTGAGAACGACATGGTAGCGAGATTTATATGAACTTTTAACTTGAACCTGTTCGAATGTTCTATTTTCACTATTTTCCCATCGAATTTGTCGAAGTTATAATTTTAACACTAGAAGTACCAAGGGTAAAAGGGTCAATTTAATTTATACAGGTAAATTTGATAATAATATTCTAAAACATAATTTCTTGTATTTTTAAAAGTTTATAGAATGTGAGGACAATCAAAAAATATATATATCATAATCTCATAAGAGATCTTCAATGAATATTTTATATGTATTGGAAATTTTACAGGGGAAATTTTTTTTCCCTTGGTACTTCTAGTGTTAAAAAAGTCCAAAAGTTTTAAGGTGCCCTCTAACTTTGTTGCTGAGTATCCCTTACGGACGAAAATATATCCTGAAAATATAAAAAATATATATCTTTTTCTATATAAATATATTTGCGGCAATACGGACGATATATGGTGTATGTTGTTTTTATTAATACCATTAGATAAATTTATAAAATATAAAATAAAATATTTACTTTATATAGACATAAACAATTTATAAAATAAAAAACGGCAATATGGCATTATAAATTAAAATATATTTTACTGTTTATATTTTCGTCCGTGTGGGTATACATTATGTGAATATCTTATATTTTTTATACATATTATGTACATATGTACATTATATATGTAATATATATCGTTGCCCCAGCAGAAAAAGGGCCTATTTAAAAAATTGTCCATTTGAAATAAGGCAATTTTTAGATAGGCCTTTTTTCTTCTGGGGCGACAATACAATATTTATATTTATATATGTAATAATTCTAACTCTGCATTGTCATGCAAAAATTGCATAAATAATTTGCACTCAATATTTTCGAACCAAATGTTCGTTCAAATTTATAAATGAGTCAAAAAATAATTTTTGGTTTTCAAAAATTAACCAATTTTTAAATCAGACTTATGTAAAGTTTGCCAGAAATTTGCATGAATATTTATCATCTCCGCGGAGGTTTCAATGCAAATATCAGTTTTTGGACGTTTCTCAAAATGACATTTGCACTGACTCAAATACAACATTTGCTGTTCATTCTTCTTTGCAAGTTAAATTATGTGGAACTTTTTTTTTTTCAAAAACTTGGTCTTTCAGTTGTGAGATGAAAATTTGATTAGCAGTTGGGAACAACAATTTTGAGCTTGAAATTAAAATGGTAAAAAACATGGTAAAGTGGTAGAAACTGTGATTGGTGGAATTTTTATGACAGATAAATAAAAATGATGTGGTTTCTTTGAAAAAAGTTTGATTCAGGAAGAACGATGTTGCTTTAAAGTACGAGGCTTGATTTGTTATAGTTTGGGGGTTCAGAATCAACAGCACATGAAAGCCAACATTCACGCATGAAAGAATGTTGAGCTTTCGATTGTGTTCAGACGCGGGGACGAAAAACGTGTCATTATTAATAATAACGCGCGACGCCTTGTGAAACTGCGACTCCATGTCAAACTATATTAAACTCCAAGGCGTACCTTTGTTCGCAACTTTGCCGAATTCTGTCAATTTCAAAACTATTCTAAACTCCGGACGACAACAAGTGTATGGACATAATCAAAGTGTGCAACTTTGATTATAAAAAAAAAAGTTTGCCAGACGTGCGGGGTTTCATTATTTTAAAATAAAGTTCTCCTTTGTTTAATTTTCCTGGAAAATGTCTGGCATTTCAGTTATATTTAATATTAACTTTATTCATTTTGGTTCGTTTAATTACGTTTAATTGACAAAGATGAAATTGATGGAATTCAATTTAAATGGCTTCTTCCAATTTATTCTTTCATTCAAATTGAAAAACAAAACAAAATTATATTCAAACAAATTTAAAAGTCATTGTAAATGGTGTTTTTGATTGAGTTTACATACCTGTGTATTCAGGAAAGCAGATCGTCAACGGCGACTTGCGAATTTTCTCCTCAAACAGATCCTTTTTGTTCAAAAATAATATAATCGACGTGTCTGTGAACCATTTGTTGTTACAAATCGAGTCGAAGAGCTTGAGACTCTCTTGCATTCGGTTCTGCAAATGAAACAGGACGGAGATTAGAATTTGATTTGAGCGTGTCATTTTTTTTGCTCGCAGCGATAGTCAGGAATTGAAATTCAATTCCTGTCAATTGGCGCATTAACGAGCCGGGCGAGAGTCTCGCGTGTTATACCCTATGAATGGGCGAGGCGAAATTGAATGAACTTCCCACGTGGTGACCCCCGCAATTGATCCCTCTTTTACGTGGCAAAATTTATGGCATTCTTTCCCGTGAATTCACGCACGACTTTACGTCTCGCTGCCGCGTCTTTGATCAATTTACAATGCACCTCGTAGCAATAAAATTATGCTTTTCCATTAGGTCGAAGATTAATCGACAAAAATTTTCGTTGCTCTTGACGTAAACTTAATTTCAATAGAGAATTGAATTTATAATTGAATCTTTAATTTCGTTCAGTTTGCAATTTGTTTTCATCATCAACGTTCTAACGATGATTTTAAAACGCCGCTCGTTATTTCTTCGTGACTTTATGCAAAATTTACGAACATTTGGTTTGGCAGACTGCAAAATATATATTTTATTTCAATTTTCACGTTCCATGAAAGATTACATTTAATCTCGTCTTTATGATGAAAAACGAGCAAACGCGGAGAGATTCGACAAGAAAGCTGGCGCTGAGAGCCGGGGGGCGACTGTTGTAATAACAATAACAGTCGTCTGCATTTGTCGCTTCAAGATCCTCGTTAGCATCATACGAGAGAATGCTATTAAACGCTCAACCATTGCTCGCAGAAATGCTTCGCACCCAAGCTTCATTTTAGAGTAAAATTAGCAGACTTATCAGCGATTAGGGCAACTGTTGATTTTACTCCGAATGCAGTTTCCATTCGAATTGTTGACTTTGAAATAGACGGTTCTTGAAATAGCAACAAAACCCCCTTTTTCCAACGTCGTCTTATTTGCCTTCAATGTTTAACTAACGAACAGCAATGACAATGAAATAAAGACGCACAAAGATGTAACAAGTTAACAAAAACACGACGGGCAAACAGACGACGAGATAAATCTTGAATTTAATTCAAAAACGATGTCCGTGAGATGACAAATTGGGCGCAAGCAAGGCAACGCCAAACAAAGCCCCAAATTATGCATAACAATAAAAGCATCTCCGCCATCTGCGCGCGGTCCACATGGCAGAAGAAAAGGTTTCAGTTTTTCTCAACCGGTGAAAGAAAAAGTAGGCAACAGGAAAACTAACCGTGGCGGGGGCGGGGGTAGGGAAATAGAAAAGCAAGGGAAGGGGACAGAGGGTGAAATAATGCGGAAAAGAAAATAACGATCGTCAAAAGAGGTCGAGGACCCCGGTATATTTCCGTCGACTGTTATTGACGATTGATACATTGGAGGAACGTTTTTTTTGTCGCCACAGCGGGCGTAACGCGATTCATATTCGCTGAGCCATGCCTGCGATTGCCTACGAAAAGCCTCATCCAAAATAAAAAAAAAGAAAGAGACAGGGGTATGAGAGAAGATTCAAGAGCTTGCGGAGCGAGAGCGTGCAAGGTGAGCAAGTGGACGGAGCGAGCGAGGGAGATGGGAGATGTGAAAAAAAGGGAGCACGGCCGTCGCAGAAGCAAATGGGTCTAAATTATTCGTCGGATTCACTTTCGCGGGCGCGATGGAAAGTGTGTCGCGCGACGTAGCATCCGACCCAACTCACCGTTGACTCGTCTTCGTGTAAAACTTGATCGTATTCGGACATGGCTACGCAGAAAATAATCGCCGTCACGTCCTCGAAACAATGTATCCATTTTTTACGCTCGCTCCTCTGGCCGCCGACGTCGAAGAGTCTGCAACGAGAACAACAAATTAGTATCCCATTTTTGATTGAACTACAAAGTACAAAAAAAAAAAAGAAAAAAAAGAAAATAGTTCCTGTAAAATGGATTTGGAAGAGGTGCAAAAAAGTTGTTTCCTCTCTTTTTCAATTTCCATTTTGCACGAACGAGAAAAGTTGTTGGAGCAGAAGAAAAGCAGATGCCAAAGTGGATCGATCCGAAATGACAAATCGGTCGGACGGACTTACTTGAAGTTGAGATTTTTGAAGGAAAAGTGAACTTCGACGATGCCAGTCGTTTTGACTCGGGTCCTAAGAATATCTTGTTCCGTAGGTTGGTATTCCTTAGCTCCTAATCGATCCAAGTCATCGAGGAAACTGAAAGAGAGACAAACAGTCATTTATTTGCTCGCTCGCAAATGAAAACAACAGACGGAAATATCAGGCCATTAATTTAATACGCGAAGGAGAAATATATTGCCGGGAACACTTGAACCATTATCATTTCGCGCGATCATTTTTATTTATCCAGCCTCTCAGATTTATGGACGGGATCGAATTTCAAATTTACCGCTTCAACAATATTGTCGTTTGAATTTGCCTGTCACGGTGTAGGCGCGAGGTTCAAATTCAAACCCTCCCTTTCTTTCATTTGAAAACAAATAACCCAATAAAACGGTCGAATTCTCGACGTCACTTATGTTCCATGAATAACATCCAATTTCAAATTAGCCGCCGGACGTTGGGCGGGCGATTTAAATTTCAAATTGCGTTTCTGAAAATCTTTATTGATGTGTGTACTTAATCGACGGACACCTTTAAATTTCTGAACATTCAGTTTTCATATTCAAATTTCACACACATTCTCCCCATTTTCATTTGACAATTTTAAAATCAATTTTAAAATAAAAATGAACTGAAAGTCATTTCAAATGACCAGATGATTATTCAGAAAGAACAAAATATATTTTCAATTTATTTATTTATTTATTTATAAGATATAATAATATTACATGTTATATTTTTTCATACATAAGTATAATAAAATATAAACGGTTTATATAAAAAACATATTTAAATAATATTATATATTTAATATATTTTATAATTATTTATTATTATATTATTTTAGAATTATAATATATAAATTATAGATAATAAAATATAGATAAATTAATAAATATTTTAAATATATAATTGAAAATATATTTTTGTCTGTATGAATGAAAAGATTGAAACGTTTTTAAAACGTTTACTAGAATTAGTTGGTTTATTTTAACAGCTTGGACGGAACGAATTGTTTACAAATTGAATTGCGTCAAGGGGAAGGATGTGCGATGCTCAGTTACAGCGGGAGACATGCACGTTAGAGAGCCCGATAAAATGTGACACAAGCTCGCGTGTATTTCATTAATGCAACTGGTATTCGACTAGGGATGGCACGCTGAGCGAAATCATTTCGCATGCAATCGCATGGTCAGACGCGATCCGCAACAAGTTGCTTGCTCGGCATTGCATCGAAGGAGTCGATACGATCTTCGGGCGGGCTCGCAACAATTTAGATACGTTCCTATATCGATGAATCTAGCACGTCGCCATGGCCTGGACACAAGCTAAGAAACATTATCCAGATGGCATCAAGTCAACGCCATGTCACGCAATTACTTTCAAATGTCTCTCTGCTGTAATTGTTCTTTTTTTCATATACGTTCTGATCGCTTTTTATTGCCCACGATAAATCAACCGATTTCTATCCGGATAATTTGTTTGTTTCCCCGAGTTCAATTCAGTGACGGGGAGGGGACAAAAATGAAAAAATCGAAATGAAAGAAAATGGAAAAGTGCAACGAAAGGCGATTAATAATTTATTTAGATTGAAAATGTGTGATATTCGATTGAGATGAAATTGAGTTTTTTTTTTTTCGTAAGCAGCAGCCAGCGAGGCGTGAGAATGTATTCTAATCACGTTTCCGTTTCTGAGCACAGTCTCTCCCGGTACTATATTTAAGAAGTTATAAAAAAGTCGATTTTTTTATAATGAGGTTCATGTAGTAAGCTGAAAATATAAAAGTGGTATTGATCGAGCGAAAATCTATGCGCGTTGTCACCTTTTTCATGACGTTGCACGGAGGAAACTTTTACTCTACCATAATTTTATAATGACAACACTGGCGAATCAAAGAAATTAAAATAAACATCGCAGCAGTTGAAGAGAAGGAAAAATATTGAATCAGCGCAAGTTAAACAATCACCGTTCGCGTCTTTTTCGACCGGAATATTTGATGGGATTTTTTTTTTTTTTTTTTAATTGTTTGGCTCGCGTTTTCTTGGTCGTTTTGTGTGTTCTTATTGATTGATGGAAAAGAAAGATTGAAAAAGCATTCAACGGGGGCATTATGTTGTTGAGGTTTTCGTAACGCACATACATCAAAGATGGTTGTATCTGTGCGATCTGCAAGCTGCAGCAGAAAAGCAATTAAGTGCCACAGGAACGTGCCCGTCCCTACCGCAGCAACTGAAATTACCGATAGAAAGATAGATTCATACTGATAGATCCGCGTCACCCTACGAAAATAAAATTATCCGCAAATAACATCTTTGGACCAACCGAGCGCCATCTGCAGACGTCCTGATTTTCTCAATCCAATTGTTTAAAGAGGAGGGAAAAAAAAGAAGTCGAACCGAGGTCACTCTTTGATGAAAACAAGACGTCTTTTATCAGAATAATTGTTTTTTTTTTCAACGGAAAGGAAAATAAAATGATGAAATAATAAAAGAAATAAATAAAAATATGATACAAAAAAAATTGTTTCAGACGGGATGATGAAAAATAAAAAGAAAGATCGAGGCAAATAAAAGAGAGAGCAATAGAAAATACAATTTCGTTGGACGTTGATGGTTTTTATAGTTGGGCGAATCAAGTATTTTGTCTTTATTTCACGTGATGTGAAATGTCAAACCATCGATATCGGCGAGTTATTTGAATCCCGCAACATTTCTGCAGCGGGATAAATTATTCATTGATACCTCTATGAATTTATTGAAAACCTAAATATGAATTTCAAACGTTCGAAATTCCGCGTTTTCTTTACCCGGAACAGTTTATCCGCTCGACTGTCAAAATACATCATTTTAATTTCTTTTTTACCTCCCTAGATAGAGATCTATCTAATTTTAGAATATATTATTTCTCCAGACCGCACCGCGCTGAATTTTATATTTCTTTCCATCACTTAACCAAGCGGAGTTATAAATTCCCTTTGTAACCATTATTCCCATGAAAAATTGCATCATCAAATAACCGCGGAATAAAACTCGGTAATGGCAACTAATCGTGGAAAAACATTCTCCAACTTTCATCGAACGCAGTTTCCCTCGTTTCATTCCGGAAGCTACAAAATCAACAACTCATAAAATCATATTTTTGTTTTGATTAAACTACAAACGTGCGTAATGAAAAATTCGAAAACAAATTGCGATTTTGAGTTGTTTGATAATGGTAGTACGCCCCTCGTGTTGGTCCTGCTCCCTCGGATCTCGTGGCCTCGCTTAGGTTAGGTTGCCCCAGGAGAGGAGGGTGGCGGCGCGGAAGATTCGCCGGCCATTTTCCTACCACGTGATACGGGCGTGGCGTGACGTCATCGGCGATCAATACGACAGAGACTCCACGCCGTACGTTCCACATATTTCAACCTGAGGCTCTCTTGCTTACGCTTCGGCCCCCGCCGCCACCTCACGCACACCAGCCTGGGGGATCCGTATCGCAGACGGTGGCTTTTCTAACCTACTCCAATAGCCCAAGCTCTTCCCCCCTCTCCCCCTCAGAACTATATTCACCCTTGGGCAACGATATATTTATGCACCTCTGTTAAAAACGCCTATAAATTTCCATTTTTAAAAATTGGTTAGAAATTATTAGGGGCTGCAACACCACAAATTTCCTCACATGCATCATCAATTTCCAGAAGATTCTGACGGGATAAAAAGTTTCAGTTACTGAGCATCGAACCTGTGCCCTTTGAAGTAACATTCTATCATCGTCCACTCTGCCAAAGTTCTAAAAAGCCAAAATCTTTTTCTACCCTTTTTTTTTAATGTCTTTGTTACAAAACTTTGACAAATTTGTGACTTTAGTTACAAAAGTTTGACATTTTTAAATGTTATCAATTTGACCATCTGACAGAACTTGGAATTTTCTAAATTTTTGAAAAGTTATCACTTTTAGGAAAATGACAGGTTTGAACCAGTATCTTCATTTTCAGATGATGAATTTTTTTGTAACTTTGCAAGGTTCATGAGAATAACCAGAAGGTCAGTATCATCCCCAATAGAACAAGCTAGATATTATATAGATAATAGACATATACATATATTATTTAGATTGTGCCATTGGGGTTGGAATTTTGATATTTTCTCTCGTCACTTGAGGTGCCTTAAAGTTGAGAATGTTGCATGTCGCATTCCCCAAAAATTTCTAACTTATTTTAAAATGTAAATTCTGGGCGCTTTGAACTTCTAACGACTGTAGCGTCTGGCCATACAGCAGCACTGCTGTAACATCCTTGACGCAACGGTGCTCGGCCACAATTCCCACGGAGGCCACCGTCTCGTTGGTCATCCGTTGGATTCACCACATTTTACGACCTGACCACGTGCCCAACTTGGCCGCGACGCTCATACTTTACATTTTGGGCCACATCCAAAGAGTCTACTTTACACAAGATACATTGAGAGGATGCCATTGTAAATAAGAGACGCCACGTTGTTAAACATAGCTCCGTACAAAAAATGTCCAAGTTTTTGTTTTCGTCTGGCAGAAAAGGGATCGTTGAGTTCAACCAATCGATTCGAATGGAATAGCTGGAAAAGTTCATTCCGAGCTGTCTTCCTTAACCGGAGAGAGAAATTTGAATACAGATTCGCAGGACGAAGAAGGGTTCCACGATCCCAAGGATGGTTGGGAAAAATTTATGACTTTAATTAGGATTTTCATTTGCACCGAGAAAATTAGATTCGCGGGACGTATATTGTAAACACAATAGAAGTTGTAATTGGCTGCTCAAGCTAAAAGCCTAATTCTAATTGGTTCACACTGACGAAAAAGTTGAACGTGAAACTTTTGGTCCGCAGCCAAAACCATCTTAATGTGTAGTCGAAAACGTTTATCAAGAGTCCTCTCCTCCTCCTCTTTTTTTGTCTCTTGATTCAATTTTTCCTTAGGACAAATGTGTTATCCGCTTTCATCTCCAAACTTTTTACAATACGAAAAAAATGCTGCGAACAAAATATTTCAAAATTTTTTGACACGCTACATCTCATTTGCGAATTTTATTAAATTCCTTGCCGCTTTTTGCTGTAACGATTTTTGGGTTTGTTTTGGTGTTCGACAGAAAGTTCTGGAAGGGAGCAAGGATAAAGATAGAAATTGGTGAATATTCATTGGCATAAGCTGGGACAACATTTTCGTTCGGAAAGAATAAGATCAATGTTGGAGCCGACGTCACTGGCCGACATAATTATTGAAATCCTGCCGAGGATATTGATATACGAAGAGGGGGAGGGGAGAGGGTGAAGACGCATAAAATGGAAATCAATCTGGAAGTTGAGGTCTGGTAGATGACCGGCGCAAATACAAAACCAGAGGGGTAGGGGAGCCTTAAAAATCCAGAGCCTGCGGTTTAAGGTCGCTTTTTTGTTGGTACGAACAAAGTGGGCAAAATACTCTGGAACAGGGGGGCCCAGACGATTTCAGAGGGTTAGAGTGATACATTACTCGGGTGTATCGCATTACGCCGCGTTGATACAGTGGAAGCGAAGAGTGGCGCCGCGCTAATGGCCGTAGGTAAAGGGAAGGTGTAATGCTGTTTTGGAAAGATTTTTGCAAGCGAGACAGTTTGCGCCTCGGCGTCAGCTTTGCAATGCAAACACCTTTCTGATGGTACTGCAACTTTTCGAGATAAAAAAAGAAAAAGCTCTTTTCTTACTTTTAATGTTCTTTTTTATTTTCTTTTTGTTCATTTGATTTGTTTTGTTTGAATTTTTGAAACTTGATTATCAAGTCTCTGAGGTCAACATCCTGGATTTATTTTTGTGAAACAGGATGTCCCAAGGGAAAGAGGGAGGGGGAAGGGTGGGAGTTTAAATTTTGATCTGAGCTCGGTTATTGAATTGGGATTCCCACTTAGGCTTCGGAATTGGCTGTCCTCCAAACAATCTGTCAAGCCAATACGGACACTTCTGAATCAACACAATCGGTGTATTAGATTAAAACAAAAATCAATGCGCCAAAAGTTGGGCCGAGAGGAGAGCATATGGGGAGGGGCACGGGCTGACGGGAAATCTCACTTTTAGATTAATCCCCTGGTGGACGTTTCCGGGCCGCTGGCACGTTTGTTTTAATCCGCATATTGCTTCGTGCGGTTATTCAAACTCCTGACTGTGAGAAATGTACGGCAAGACGTCGCAGAAGTGCACGACTGCAAGAATCCAATTTATGAGTTGGTTTGCGCATTTTCCATCAGGCTGCGCGTCACTTGTGCAAAATTGCCAGGCACAACCGGTGTATCGATCTCAATCTGAACTTGAAAGCCGTATCAAAGTCCGATCAAAATTGATCAAACGGCCTGCGCGCTCGGGGATAAAGTCGCAAATAATACGTAATCCTGGGAATTTCCGGATGAGAAAGTGAAAATGAAACGAGTCAACTCGGGCGATCTCGGTTCGCTGCCAGGATCGTTTCGTCCTTAAAAGGTCATTCTCCAGGCACTCCACGCCATTGTCGTCCATCAATCTGAGTTTCAAATCTCCTTACCCGGCCGATCCCCGGCCATCGATTATCTGAACGACAAAAAATATTGAAATTCACTGAAAAGTCATCTCCGACTTGCTTTACCGACGGTTCTTTTTTTATTCCACCACTCAAGTGGCTAAAGTGTTCCAAACAATTTAGATTATTAAATCAGTCTTCCCAGGTTGCAAACTGTTGCAAAATGGAAACTCAATAGAATCCCGATGGAAAGTCAAATGTCAAGCTAAATTCTTTGGTTCCGACCTGGTATGACCTTTGTTTTCAGATGGTTGGTACCAGATTGGAACCAGTTTGTCTCTCCGGTGGCTGAAAATGCGAAGCTGAATCGTCAAGTTATTGTCATGCGATAAGTCGAGAACAATAGGGTGGAGGCTAATTAAATAAAAAGTTGGGTCTTACTATTTGGCAGAGTCGTTGAGCTGATACTCGTTGCTTCTGCCGAAGCACTCTTGGACTCCACTATCCGCCCAAAGCCTTTTCATAGCTGCCAGAAGTTCTTCGCTAAAGGGCTCCGTATCCTCCATTCGCTGTATAACGTCGAAGACCATTTTGCCGTCCGTCTGAAAAAAATGCGCAAAGTCATAGCTTAGAGTGAAATGTCGTCCCACCCTCACTCCTTTGTTCTGCCCCCTGTTTCTTTACGTCAAGAAGCCTTCAATGTTTTCAAACCCAACGAAATTATTTACCTTTGCTAAATGTTTGTTTACTTTTAATAAACAAAACGAAAACAAACACGGGCTGAACTTTTGCATACGCTTAGAAAGGTACAACTCCTATTTCTTTTTCTTTTTTCGTCCAACGCACACTATAGCTGAACGTTCGCTCTTTGTTTGCAATATTTGTGTTACTTTTCATGTCTACGTCATTGTCATTTTCTATTTATACTTATTTATTTCATTCCAAGCCAGTAATTAATTATGTACCTTTACTTTACCGGCTATATTTACATCTTTTTGTGTATCTTTTCAGACCTGGCTCGGAATATCATTTTGTACATTTCTACCAGTGCAACACATTTGTATTATATTTATTTCTTTGCAATTAACGGTATTTTTATTACTTGACACGAATTTATATAGTTATCAAAAACTGGAACTGAAATTGTTTGTAAAAGTATGTCTATCCTAGTAAAAGAATTTCTGGATTGAAATTAAAGCGGTGTAAATATAGCGTTTGTGGGATCAATCGGCGTAGTGGAAGGTCCCCCTGCCCTTGTTTTCGCCCCCTTGGTAGTTGAAAAAGATGACTGACCCCGGTAGAAAACTTTTTTTTTGAAGCCTTGTATCAACGTTGACAGTTTTTTTCAGTTAAATGTAAGGGCACAATTTACTGTACGGCAAATCGCAACCTCACCTGTTGCAATCTTAATATTGATCATATCGCGCAATCCGAATATCTATTGTACTCGGCGAAATAAAGTCACTCAGTCAGATTATTTTTCCCCTGGTTAAATAGAACCTCCAGCTTTAAAGTTCGTTTAATTGAAACTATTTGTTTTTCAAGTCAAAAATAAGTTGACTTTTTTCTCGCTTTTTTTTCTCTTCGTATTCCTTTCACGAATGAGATCCGGGCGAGGTATATGGCTCAAGAATTTGTGACCTAGTTTTTTGAAAGTTCTCGTTTTTTTGTTCTCTTGTTCGAGTTGAGAGATTGTTAATTTGATTAATTTATAGTTAAAAGAGTTTGGGAAGGGGAAAAAGAAGTCTGACAACTCACCTCTCTTTCGGTACTTGAATAGCTAATATTCAAATTTGGCATCGCCCTGAGAATGGCAACTAAGGACTGTATCGTGTTGCTGTAAACAACTGGCCTGTATTGCTTAAAATCCTCGGGCGTAAATCCACTTTCGTGAATAATTCTGGAAGAAGCACACAAATAATCATTAGTCATATTATTATCTTTTTTTTAATTTTTGTTTGTTGATAATTTGATAAACTGATAATGATAATAATAATAATAAAATGAAAATAAAAATTGAGTTGGAAAAATTGAAAAAAGACCAAACTAAATGTGACAATCAACGATGAAATAAGGGGCTCAATTTTCGTGACTAACAAAGTTAGATTTTTCTCATGGAATTGAAGTGCACTCGAGTTATTGCAACAAAAGTATATTCATTGTACAATAAAATATAAAAAAAGATATAGTACTATAAAACTGGAACAAACTGCAGATAGTAAAAGAAATAGCAGGCTCGTAAAAGTGCGGGTATAAAATTGAGATAAAGTGAAAAAAAATCGCGAATAAAATTTGATTAAGTTGATATTCCTCGTGGCTGAAAAAGCATATTGAATGAGGATCTGAGACTGGGCCAAAGGCACAATCGAGAAAGGGGGAGGGGGCGTACTAACGTCTGGCCGAGCAAAAAAAGGCATAAATAGATCGCGTGTCTGACAGCGAGAATCGTTTCTTGGCTACTTTGTTGTCGAGTTTTGCGTTGCGCTGCGTTTCATAAATATCGATCAGCCGACACCGATGTGAGCAAGCAACAGTTTATAATGCTGACGAGAAAGGTCAGAGCACTGGTAATTACTTTATAACGTGAATTTCTGAGCTGACTTTTAAACAAAACACCAGGCGCATTATTTTTAACCGTCAAAAGAATTGGAGCGACAATATGGACTGCTCTGACAAAAACAAGATAGAACACGATTGCGAAATATAATTATTCAAGGATTACGGGCGCCACGGATATACACATTGTCTCGCAATTGTTTCTGGCTTTCTTTTTTTTTTTTCTTTTCATTTATCGCGCAGCTCCTCTCGATGAAAATCCCGGCGGTTCGACTCGCCGTTTCTTTATCTCAAGTCAAACACTGGCGATTAAAAATGTTTGAAAAATTTTTAATCGAATATTTGTGCCTTGCAAACGTGAGTTTATGGATACGTGACGTCAGTCGAGGATTTGGTGGCGATGCAAATTGCATTTTATTTATTTATTTTCCTTCACGAGGAGAGCATTTTTGTAATTAGGATATTAAAATATTTTTCCCTCGGAATTGCAGCCAATAACGTTTTATAAATGGGACAAATGAATTGCACCATTTATCGTTTCGATGATGAAATTTAATCGCATCCCAGTTGATAAATCTGCTCATACATTTTCATTAGAGTGGGAATTAATTAAATAGAATGGCGGCAGATTTTTGGCGTGGAAAAAAAATGCAAATTATAAAATGGTGTTTCAAAATTGAACCGCTTGAACTTGTGTTCGGTTCAATTTCTTCATTTGAGAGGTGTGGGCTCTATTGAGAGATTGAGTTGTTGTAGAGGGCATTATCTAAATAATCAGTTTTGTTCGTTTTTTAGTCTCACTGGGACTACAAAGACTTTTTTTCTATATGTATAGTCGAGAGAGTCTAAGCGTTTCGAGCGAACATATTTTTAGACAAAAAAATCAATACGAGAGGGAAGATGGTTGAAGATCCATCTTCGTTGTTGGCGAAGAGAAGCCTCAAGAACAAAGCTAGTCATCAGAGGAATCAGAGTTTATAGAAAAAAGTTTCGCTGTTTTTTGTAATGCAAAAAGTGTCGTGGATCGAAGAAATACTTATTCCACAAACATTTCAGTTGTTCATGCCAGATTTAGAGACAGTTTTTCTTTTTCTTTTTTTTCATACAAACAATGCAGCTACGGACTGTTGACTTGTGACATGGCTCGAGACATCAGCTGTTAGGTCTGAGTAGTTATATAAAATTGAACAAGAGTGCAACACAATTACAAGTGTTCATTCAAACGTTTCTGCAATGTCAACATAACCTCAAAATTTCAGAACCTGGAAGGCTAATTATATCAAAATAGTAGCACACATTTTTTTTTTGTATTTTCCGGTTGACTTTGTATTTATTCAAATGTTTTTACAGTATCAACATAACCTAAAAATTCAGAACTAGGTTGGTAAATAATATAAAAATGAAAACTAGCTTTTTCTAACATATTTTCTGTTTGATTTTGTGCTCGTTCAAATGTTTTTGCCATTCCAACATAACTTACAAATTTCAGAACTAACTATTTTTTTCTTAAATTCTGTTTTACAAAAAATAATTCAGTGTAAAAGAACCTCGAAAATTGGATCATCGGATTTGTAATTTTAGGATGAATTCAAAGTTGCATCTGGTAAAATTTGGATCCTTTTTTGCATCTGGTAAATACAAAGTCGACCGAAAATTCGTGAAAACTTTGTATTTTTTTTGCAGAGTAAAAACTGCGACTGCCAAATGTCTGTGAAAAAAGTTTCCAAGTTATGTGCGAGCGTGTTTGCACGAGACTGCGATAGTCGGTCGAATGCCGGGATCGCAAAACTGAACTGATTGTGTAACTGCGAAGATTTGTGTCTTTTGTTCCAAAGAATCTGAATCTTTTGCTGACTTCGAACAAAGAATCAAACAGTGGCCATTGAAGTCGCTGCAATATGAACTGGCGAAATGAACCGCGCGGACTTATTCCTCGGTGCATAAACTTCCAAGCTCCGTCATTACGCTGATTCATGGGCCAAAAAACCAAAAGACAAATGACGCCGGCGTGCAAACAGCGTACAAAAACAATGAGCCAGGAGTTTTCATACTCACTTCATTTGTTTAACAATTGTACTTTTACCGGATTCTCCAGCTCCTGAAAAAAAAAAAAATTGTCCATAAGTACAGGTTTATTTCAAAACGGATATGTTTTATTCATTTTTTTCTCTTATTTTAACATATTAAAGTTATCAGTTTTTAATTGTTGGATAATATTGCTAATTTTAAATTAATTGAATTAATTAATGTAATGATGTAATAAATTAATTTTGTTTACAGGATCAATAAAAAATAAAGATCCACAGGACAGTTTCTTCATCTCATTATGAATATGAGATTTTTCATTTGGTCATCTGGTACATTTACCTTCCATGAAAAATAAATTGAGACACAGATCGGTTTAAGAAATCGAGCGCATTGATTCGCCGGAGATAAACACCGTTCAAATATTAAACTACGCTGTTATCTACGTTATACTTCAGCTAACCGGATGTGACGAAGCAGCGGAACTTGCTTTCCTGCTTACCACAAGCTTGACCCTCTTTTAAAAGCGCTTTCAGCTAAGTAGCCGCCTATAATGGCTCTACACATGATAGAGTCGTTTAACGAATACTTGATACGAGCTAATTCGACAACCAATTTCGTTTTAGCAAATTCATTTGCTAAAACATGTCTTCAAATGTTTTTCAAATTTTCAGTCGTATTTTAAGCACTCCAACAAGATGTATAAAAATTATTTTAAAAACAGTTTGTTCCATATTTCAACATTCTGCAATTAAATCTTTGTTATTATTGATTCAATTTTTTTCATTTTTATGTAGTTAATTAAGTGTCGTACAGTGCGAGGTTTTTTGAAATAAAAATAATTGTAATATAAATTGTTACTTAATTAATTATAATGAAACGAATAAAAAGAGAAAGAGACAACGGTATTAGCGATAATCATAAAAACATTTTCACACAGTCATGATTATTGATAAACAGTAGTTAGCATTGTTCCATGTGGCGTAAGAGGAAAATTATGTGCAGCCTAGTTTTTATCTTTTAAGACAAACGAGAGAAGAGCCAGAGCAGATAACTGACAAAGCGTGTTTAAACGTTACAAAAATATACCCAGTGTGTAACCCGTGTCCCAACGATGCTTCTTATCGCGAGCATGCATGCAGGTGAAAACTACACAAGCGTTGATAAATTTATTCCAAAAACACGCTGCAAATGCTTCATCCGACTCTTTTTTTTTCCAGAGTGGCATTCTTACAAAATTCTCCATGCTTTTATCAGAAATGTTTTATTCATTCTTTTAATTCCGCCTTACTTTTATTCATACTTTTGTTCTTACGTTTTATATTTTCATTATTCCCACATTCAAGAACAGAAAGAAAAAAAGGTACAATTTTCGTCAGGCCTCTAAATGTTCAGTCATCCTGCTAATGATATTTAAGTGGAATTAATTATGTTAATCAGAAACAAACTGGTGTTGTGATTGAATTAAAACGTTTGCATTTCTGTGACGATTCTAACAAGGTTTCGCGTGAGGATCGATTGGGTCTTATCAATCAGTGCCACTGCACAGTGACATTAACTTTAATAGACAAGCAAATGTCGATAATGGAGTTTGGCCAAAAAAACCCAACCTTTTTATTTCGCCGATTCGATCAACACTTTTAAAAGTCTGTTTGTGGACTTGACAATAAGCCAAACTTTTACATTGCTTTTTTTTTTTATTAAACGTCCAGTTGGTTTTCATCACCTTGTCAGTTTAAGCTGAAAAATTAATTTCAATAAAAAATGTATGACAAAATATCTTGAACTGAACAATATTGGAATAGAAAAAAAAATAAAGTTGTTTTATTGATAAGAGTAATTTTGCACTTTCAGAAAGAAGATAAAAAGTAAATCGCTCTTGTGGAAGACGATAATTAAATGGACAATTTGTTGGTCTTCGCAGTCAATTTGAAACGGTTTTGAAAATCTGATTAAAAAAAGTCTTTTCACGAAGACTGTCGCCTGGAGATTGACTTGGCCGGATTAAAAGCCGATTGTACTACTCGAGTCAACGAGTAACAAGGTAAGCACGAAGACCAACAGGTGAGTGGTAGTTTCAATTTTAGCACGGTCAGCCGATTCGGCTTCAACGACGTTGGCTTGGCTTCGCTCTATCCCACGTTTAATAAAGATGATCCGATATTGCACGAAATGTTGCGCACAATTTCATACCTCAGTTAAAAAGTATGCAAATACCAAATCCTTTTTACAAATACCACCCCAAAACTACAAACTTTGCGTAACAACATTACAAACTATTTTATTCATACAATTGACTGTACTTTTTTTTTACTCTCCACTTTCTTTTTTTTTACTTTGTATATTTCTTCTTTTATTAACTTTTGTCGTAAAAGGCAAAGCCTTCCTGTAAGTTTTGTTTCAAAATGAAAGCACATCTGTTGGGGAGGAAAATGACATTTTTATTATATTTGTTGACTGTAAAAAGTTTACAGCATCTTCAATGGGTACAATAAACGGTGAACTCTTGGTAAAAAAATATGATCTATAAGTGGGAACTAGATGCATCAGGTGGACGGGACGAAGAGAGCGAGAGAGAGAGGTCCGACCGAGAGAAAGAGAGGGGGCGATAAAAAGTCTTGTCTGGGCGATTGCATGTGAAGGCTTCGAGTAGGAACTCTCAATTAAAAGTCGTTGGCAAGTCTGATAACTCGACCAAGCGGCGCTAGGTTTCATTCATATTCATTCCTTCGCTTTTGCAAAACGACTTCGATTTTCAGTTCATTTGTCCTCGCCGGGGTTATTTATTGCCGTGGCTTTTCCATTGTGAGTCTCAAAATTATTCCGTCGCGAGAACTCCTGTACAATGCTCTGTTACAATTTCAAAACGCACTTTGCAATTGAAATAAGAATATCCCGAACGAACAAATTGAAACATTTCAGCTGGATCAGACAAAAAGGATTTGTTTTACATTTCGTTGCGAACGTGTTTCCATTGCGGATTCTTATCTCCCTGGCCACATGAAAAAGCAATTAAAAAACTTGCACAATGTCGCCAGGGGTATCACTGACAAAAATCTTTATTGCTGTACAAAAATATCTTGTTCGCAATTACTGGCTGATATGAATTAATAACAATCATCCTGCTCGTAAACACGTACACAACTGTGTTAATGTTACGTGCTCGTTTTCAGTACACGAGAAAGGCGGTCTGAGCACGACGTACATTAATGACGAAAAAATGTATTTTTAATGTCATAAATCATAAATTACAAGTTCAATTAAAAATTTGGATCGATCGTTAAGTATAAAATATTGCAAATGATAAATAAGTGTTGTCATTTGTATCGTGCCATAGACGTTGACATAAGTAACAGTTTTATTGATCATCTCTATCGTCAGTTTTTGTTGGCCAGAGACTTAAGAAGTACGTCTGTCAATAAATCACACATCCATTTATCCTTCTGAAATTCTGTTTATATATTTTGATTTATGCCACCGTTCAAGTTCTCGGATCCGTTTCGAAAAATTTTGATCGTCGATTTTAAAAATGAGTTTGTACAATTTTCAAAAAAAATAAAAAACGTCTTTTGCGGGTCTTAAATCATCTGATGATTTATTTTATCGGGTGGGTGTTTGTTTTAGATTTCATAAACGGTTCGAATGGTATCGTGAAAATCATAAACTCGTCGGGAAAAAGGGTTAGGTTGACAGACATTTAACATCGGTTACAATCGACTTATGTGTCTCGGTACTAAAACCGCAATAAAACTAAGCGCATTAAACCACCGGCAATTGCCGTCACCCGATAGGTGTACGCAAACAGGCCGTATTGTCGTTGATTTTGCAATTGGATTTTAAAGGGGCTTCCGTTGTTCCGGTCGGCTTAAGATTACGAGCGTGGCTCAAGCTTTCAACGCTAAATGGCAGTTTAAATATAAAAATAAACAATCCCTCAGAGCTATCTAAACATCCAGGTATTGTCGTTGCAAAAAATTTGCCCCAATTTGAAATAAAAACAAGCTTCTCAATCATCTTGACCGATTAATTAAAATGCTGAAACTGTTGTTATAATTTAATAACTTTTTTACAAAAAGTGATATAGAATAAATAAAGATGTCATTTTTTCTACAGTTATTATGTAACACAAATAACAACTAGTCAGTTTATTTTTTATTATGAATTCTTTGTCTGTAATAATTGATTAAAACAGTCGAGCGAGTTAGGAAAAGAGAAATAGTTTGACGATTTTAAAAACCAGGTCTTCTATTGAATTTGAGGCGTTGCGAGTTAAAAAATACTTTTTCATGTAAATGTCGTCACCCCAATTAACTTAGACGAACAAAAAATAATCAAATAACGTCGAAACTCATGCTACCCTTTTTCTTTGTACACTGCTGAAAACCCTCATGAATATGTTGATCCGAGTCAATTTCCAAAGTGCATTTGCGGACGGTGAAAAATTTTTTCTTTTGCTATCCCCCCCCTCCCCTTTTCACCGCGCGGTTCATTTTTATTTTCGCACGTCGGCAAAATGTTTGCCAGTCAATAACATTTATGAGCGTGCCGACGGACAATGCCACGCCGAACGGGATTCGAATTTTTTGGCGCGCCGGCGGGTTTCGTAATGCGCGACGCGATTTTATATTGCGCCGTGACGCGATTTGAGTTTTTGTGATGACGCGTGGTGGAGATTGTAACGCGGCTGTGTGTCGCTCGGTCGTTCCTCTCTCGCTTTTCCGCTGACGAGGTCTTTGCGTCTAATATTTCAATTCCGTTGTTGCGCAGAGCGTAATTCTAATTAACTCGATAGCGCTCTCGTTATCTTTGACTGTCGCCCGGCCTTCGGCCGTTGCAAAACTCTCCGTTCAAAACAAAAGTTTTCATTTGTGGATTAAAAACTGCTAATTTGGTTAATGAAATAAACCGAGATGTACAAACGGCCTTCGAAGGCTCGACTCAAACCCGAATTTCGTTTGAAGGTCTTGAAAACTTCCACAAAACCAAGGTTTTGGTTTTGTGAAAACCAAAATTTTTGAACATACCCTATCTCGTCTTTTTATCAAAACGCAAAAAGACCGTCAGCTTTTTTTTTTCAACCTAATACTTATTTCTCTGAAAATATAAAAACATCTTTTACGTTTTCTCATGGGACGATAAAACGTTTCAAATACGTTTCAATAACTATAAACATTACATTTGCAATACAGTTATTGAAACATTTCATTGGCCACGGGGGATTTTGATATTACAAATTTATTAATTTCGAAAAAAAAAGTGAAACGCGTTTATGTACCGGAGCAATTTCGAATTGGCAGTGAAAACATGGAAAAGTTCCAAAAGTGTTCTGAGTCAGATGAAAAAAAAAAATAACCCATCATTGTGAGATTAATCATGATCTCGTTATCCAAAAGTTATATCCCAGATATTTACTCCCACAAAAACGTTCCCCCTAATGCCCTGCTCTGACGTCATCAAAAAATCATGTCAAAATGAAATGAAATTGTTCAAAACAAATTTGTACAATGACAGTTGTGAAAACTAAAAAAGAAAACAAACAAACAAACAAACAAGAAAATAAAAACAATAATTTAATCTATAAAAAACAACTTGAGCCGTAAAAATATGCATGAAAAAGTGCTTTGTGGATTAGTCAAGTTTAAATCACTCAAAGACTCTTTTTTTGCTTTAGGAGTTTGCCGAAAGTGGTAGGGGAGGGGGTAAGGGATGAAAGAACACATGGCATTCAGAGGCACGGCGGCTTATTGTGCTTTGTTTTAGCGCACGTATCAAATCAGGCGCGAACGTAACACAAACGTATCAACAAAACGTTCAACGAAAATGTCATTGACCCTCCGCCCACCTCCGTTCGCGTCGCAATCTCAACACCTCCCCTTCCCCGAATCACGCAATATAATACCTGCTTCGTGCCGCACGATACTGCCTCAAAGAAAATGATTACTTGCGGCGAAAAGAATTTCGATAGCCCGATAAAGAAGTGTTATTATTTTATTTACCGGCCAGTAGTCATTGATTTTACGCCATGCTTTTTTTCTCCCCTCCCCTCCCCCCTCCCTTGGCTTTCTGTCCTACAGCGAAAATCATGTTAGGAACACGTGTCATAAAAACTCGATTACTTTTTATGCGACACTGTCCTTCCATAAAATAAATGTTTCAAGAAAAAAATTAAACTTTGAGCTTTATGAAAAATTAAAAATAAAAAGAAGAAAAGTCAAGTTTCAAGTTTTATGAATAAAACAAGCGGACGGAACTTTTGAAAATATGATTTTTTAATGCCGCGAAGAGGAAGGGAGAGTGAATTGGGGAGGGGTGTAAAATTTGTTACAACATTCGATGACATTTTGAAAAGTCCAACTTTTCCAATTTCAAATTGAAATATTGTTTCAAAGTTACGGCCCCTTTCGGTTTGATAAATATCTGCAAATGGAACGCAAAAGCTGGTTTTCTGAAACGCCGAGCGTTAAATTATGGTAAATTTTCGGTTGATTCATGGAAACATTCATGGATTCCGCGAGATTTAAATTGTTCGAGCCATTTCTAAACCCATTTCAAAATAGAATGCCTGACCCGTTTATAGCTTGCAATAACGATCGAAACTGAAATAAGGTCAAAAATCATGCCTGGCGTTTTTCTTTTTCTCTCTCTCTCTCTCGCCATAATATAAACCGCGTGATTAACTTGGAATCATTTGAGATACCGCAAATACTTTCGTCGCATTGTCGTTGATCGTCGGGCTTTTAGTTCGCTAATTAGCAAAACCTGCCACGTTTCTTATCGCTCTATTCTGACCTATATATTACATGTCCGGTGAGATATCATCAGTTTAATAAATGCGACCCTAACGTGACCCAATGAGGAATTTATCGCGGACCATTCAGAACTTTCAGTTTGCCCTTTTTTTTGCTCTCGTAAACTCGAAATCGCTAATTCGTGTCAGTCTGTTTTTCATCCATTAATCATACGACAAATCAGATGCAGAACGATTGATCGTCTTTCCTCATTCAAAACTAGCACCCAATCGATCGGTGGGAATTATTTGACGCGACCTAAAGGTTCCGCCTTATCGGAGGTCTTGGTTCAAAATTGGGTTTGGGGAGAGCGAACAGAGGGGAAATAAATAGAGGACCATTATCTAAAATAGTTTACATTTATGGTACCAAACGAATGGCTTGAATTGAACGTTCCTATTTGTTGACGCCGTCCGCGAATCCCAATCAATATCAGAACGTCTTGTAAGCTATACCAATCGGCGTACTATCGACAAGTCAAGTGTTCAACCCTGCTTGTTATTTGATTTAAAAGGAAGGCAACCTATAGCTTGTTTTGCCTCGTACGTTTTATTCTATAAGAGCGATTATTTCATGTTACAGTTTTCCTTTTATTCAATCAAATAAATAAAAGACCCCGTTTCAATACGGTCATAAACGTCGGCGGTACAAAACGGCAAATTTGATTCGACGAAACTCGTGTGTCGCTTCTTCTTGTGCATCAACATCTGCGCTTATCGTGACTTGCACCATTTCAATATTGTTGGCGAATTTAATAAAAAATAAATATATATCGACGTTTTGAGTAAACAAGGTCCGACACATTTAGAATTAAATGTAAAAAAACGTTACTCTTTTATTCCATCGATAACAGATATTTTATTGATGACAATCGTTCATTTTTGTTTTATTCAATCAAATCAACCTGGCGGAACAAAAATTGGCCCAAGGTGCCAACCGCACTCCTCAGCTATCCATCACACAGTGCGATGAATATTTGAGCGGCTCTTTTTTTCTCAGTGTAATCAATCCGCCTGCATCTCTGAAAACGTTGCTTAAAGTGATGGCGAACTCATTTCGACTTTCTTTATCCATCGCTATTCAAAGTTTGCTCATATCAAATTAATAATGCAGCATTTCATTGCGAATGGATGGCTTGCATAATTACAACTCGGGTTAATTTGAATATCGCATCTCTCATTAATCAATGCTTATTTTGTTTACCATCCAATATCAATTTCTTGCAAAACTTTTTTTTTTCGTGATTGAAACTCCCGTTTTTTTCTGTTGTGTTCGTTTTACGATTTCATTTACCACGAGATTCATTAGTTTACATCAAAGTCCGTTTTTTTGTTTACCAAAAAAAAAAAAAAAAAGTAAAGGGGGACGAAAAAAAGTTAGGTGGAAATTATTGAATTTCATTTTTCATCCCGATGCACTTTCCATAACATTTGATAAGGTTCAAATTACATTTACATACATTTACGGTATCGATTTCTGTGCACTTCATCACGGTACACAATATCCCGGAAATGCTATCGCGCACCAAGGGATTGTCATAAGAGGCTATTCAAAAGCATGGAAATTTCAGCTATTCGCAAAGCACGTAACATCATCTGATTACATTTCATTTTTGATAACGCGGCGTACGCTTTGCGCAAGCTTTTTTCGACGTTGAAAAATAGGACAACAAGTAAAGAAAAATAGTAAACGTATATACGCCGAGGTTTAGAACCGGCCATAATGGTATTATACAGCAAATACGGGACACCCTCATACCGCGCCGAACATATCATGCGCAACCGAGATACGCTCGGGGTGAAGCGCTATTGGTCCGATGTTTCCTTTATCTACTGCATTAATAATTTTCATGACTGTTCACAAATTTCCAACAAGATCACGGCCCGGTTCTAACTTCTCAGCGGTTCAATAATTCAACACTCTTCTCTTCTATTAATTCAGCTCGTGTTCGTCACAACTTGCAACAAAACTACGAAACAAACAAAAATCATAAGTACACCACACGACTGTTGAAAAGAACGTTTCAACACTTGTTGATAACTCGGTTGCAATAAATTAACATTTCACATTGTCGATGCCGTGCTGAACATACAGGAAAACTTAAATTGGAAAAGTCCTTGCCAAAAAGCGAACAACCGAGTTGAAAATTTTTTAACAAGCTAGCAAAAAGGACAGATTTGTAACTTTTTATATTATAGTTCAGTACGTTTTTCATACTCGCAAAGTACTTGAAGGGGTTTGAAGAAAAGTGGAACATTGAGAGGAAGGGTTGATTTTGAAAACAGGTTGCATTTTGTTTTCGTAGATTGAGCACACGATTACCCACCGAGTAAAAGTAACTTAATGTCCTTGGCGGCTTGGATGCCGTCCTCCTTGAGGTTCCTTTCAATCATCTTGCTACGGGCCAGAGCGGCCCGCTCCTCCGCTGACATGGCACAGCCCATCTTGCTACACGTTGCCTTGACAAACGCCACCCCCGCCGCTTTGTGTCGCTCGAGCGAATACGAAGTTCGCCGACTGAGCGCGATCTTGGCGGCCAGTCGGGCCCACAGAAATCGTAACGCGGTCACCAGCACCAGAACAACACCACACCACCGTCTTCGCAGCCAACGGATCAAACAACACGAACACCTCCGCCTGCGGCGCTCCCTACCGGCGTTTCCGCGCGTGACACGCGAGCAGCGAGCGAAAGCTCGCTCGCGTAAGCACACTCCTCACCACACCGGCCAGCTAGCTGCCCGGCTCCACCGCCACCGCCGCCGCCTCCACCGCCTCCGCCTCCCCGCCTCCGCCTTCGTTCACGCCGGCCAACACCTCCCGATTCCAACCTGCAAAACAACATCGTTTTAGTATTTTTCATCCATTCATCTCGGTTCGATATTCAGACACTCGGAGAACAAAATTGTATCTAAATTTGCTCAACTGTATGGCACACGGGGGACAAATTTAAAGTTACAAAAAAAATATTGACATTTATAAATATATAATAATAGATTAAGAAAAATTAAAACACGAAAATAACTTTTCTCACGGATTAAAATATTGACACTAAAAGTATGTATTAAAAAAATTATCCGTGTTGGCGTTTTATAAATTTTTTATAGGAATATATTATATATATTTTATTTCATGTAATGAAATCTATAAGAAATGTTATATATAGTAAAAAATATAATATAATAAATATTATTCATATTGCTGTCATTTTGTCTGCAAAAATATATTTTATTTATGTTTTTAAAATGTATTTTCGTCCGTGAGGGATTACAGCAAATTTTGATGAATGAGCATGAAAAATTAATATTTGTTTAGTAATTTTTTATGCACACTCATCAAAATTTACCAAGTTTCAATAATTTTTTACGTACTTTAAATTTGTCCCTTACACTATAGAGTTTAGTAAATATTAATTTATGAATTATAATGTTTGACAGAATTTTTTCTCGGTGTACAAAATTCCTCTTCGTAAAAACAAATTTCCATTCAGGTCATGTACAAGTTTGGATGAACATTTTCAAACCACTCAAAAATATAATTCTTTTTTTTNTTTTTATATTAAGG
>JAAMPD010000681.1:56020-85177 GCA_025266255.1 Trissolcus basalis | reverse complement strand
GACGAGGAATTGAATGGTGCAAAAATTAGGGTTGAATCATCCCTTGTTTCAGAAATAAAATATCAAAACATATGAAAAAAGCTTGATTTTCAAAAAAACGCGCCTACAGTCTGTAGAGCATTTAATTTTTATCATTCCTACCAAATTTCAGCATTCAGTTTGGAAAAATGAAGGAGGAGATAGATTTTTACTGTTGCGCGATCAGAATTTTTTTCCATTCAACCCTAAAATATCTGAATATGTCATGAACATTCATTTGTTTTTCAACGAAATTTGACATTTTTAATTGAAAACACTTGCTTAAATGTCAAATTTCGAATTTCAAATTTCAAAATTTATTTGACGTTAACATTAGAAAAGTATTAATTCAGATTTCTTTTCAGACAACATTTAGTTCGTTCAACATTTTGCCCACAAATGAGTACTTGTCTGATAGCAACCGGCTCAGAGGACGGATCGATCCATCTGATTGATTCCACAAAGGAAGGTAAAGCTGCTCGAGTGAATTGGCTACTTGGTCACGCAGCACCAACTTTAACATTGTGTTTCAATTACAACGAGACTCTCCTCGCTTCTGGAGATCATCAGGGGCTTGTAATTTTGTGGAGTAATCATCATGATCGTCAGTAACTTGATAGAATCAGGCTCAAATCGATTGTGTTGTTATCTTCCCCGGGAACTTTGAAACCACAAGATGATTTTATTATGTAAATAGCAAAATTTAATTTTTAACAAATTTGTTATTGAAGATTGTATATAAGTGCAACTTAATACACCGTGAAGGTGGAACGGTTGGAAGAAATATAATATATTTTGAACGATTGTGTTATTTCAATGTTATGTTGATTTTTCTGAAGGGAAAATAGAAAAATACATTGACGATCATCTTGTTTTTATAGAATACATGTTTTATTTGAAAATTTATAAATAAAATATTTTATTTATAAAGTGCAAAAATGACAGACATGAGTTTCGTTCCAAGTAAATTACACGTACGTATACACATATGCTTAGTTTTCTGATTCGATGAACGAAATGATGAACCGTATGCGTATACATGGTCGACTTACAATTATCAATGATTGAACAGAAACGTAAAATGTATTATGAGCCTTAAATATTAAAGCGCGTTAAAAAGCAAGCCGCTATTGCGTTCGGAATAACATCCAATCCCGAGTTGTATAATATAACAATGCTAAAATAACTTTAAAATATTTAAAAAAGTGTTTTCAGTTTCACTTATTGCATCGGCAGTTGGAACTAGCTGTCTAGTTTTCTCTACAAGTTATAAAATGACGAATTTACCTATGAGCAAACGAAATACAGAATTTGAATTTTCTGCATTCAGCCTGCCAGGATCCAATGACAAACTTATTACATAAAGTTAAAAGCGATTTTGGTTCCGATCAATTTGAAAATGTTTCAAATATCGTCAAGTTAGTGTTGAAACCATTTTATTTGATATGATGAAATTATTGTCCTAATCAATGAAGTATAAAATTACGAATGATGGTGCGTTTCGGTAATTAAAAATTTTACCAATGCCCCCATTGGTTGACCTACTTATTGATTTGACTTTACACCGTTTATAAATTTACAAAAATATTAAAAGTCTTCTTTGATTATTCAAACTCTGTGTGAAAAAGTTGCGTACAAAAATTCATTAGTAAATTTGATTGAAAAACTACGATTACAATCGCCATCGTTGTTCGAATATAAAAACAAAAGTCTTCAAAATTTGAATCACAATTTGTGCATCCCTACAAGTTACACGATTATGGAGAAAAAAAACAATTTTAATATCGGACTGCGCACGAACCAGATTACTTATGTCGATATGTTTGTACACAATGGAAACACAGTTTGAATTATAAAATTGGACGCCAAGAATGTTCCTGAGACAATAGAGACGATTTACAATCAGAACGTTACAAAAGTTTTGTGTTTTCTTTTTGTCTTTCTAAAGATAAAAAGTTTGGGGAAAAAATACCCTGCATTAAAGAAGGGACAAAATATTTGCCTTTAAAACATCGACAGAATCCTTAAGTGATTAATTTTAAACCGGTACTTGATTCCTACGATACGATTATTGGATAAAAAAGCTACATTGTTCTGCGTGTAGATATTTCGAACTGGAATGAAACCGAATGGGTGACAACAACACGAAGCGTTAATTTTTCGTGCGATCGGAGTTACATTTAAGTACGTGTTTGGGTTTGGCAGTGGACAAGCGTTGCGACGCTTGCTTCCGTTTGTCGGATGGTTCGCAGAGCGTTAAAATTCCCACTTCGTCGCGGAGTCAAAGTCCGTGTCGCCCAGGCGCAGCGCGCCGTTTTTGCCGGCCGTGAGGTACCGGCCGTCCGAACATTTGATGCAGATACGCGACGGCTCGCGCAACTCCAAATAAAAACCAGCTTCTGGTACATCCGAATCCACTGTCACTCCTTCGCTATCGGCATGCCAGTACTTTCCATTTTGTCCTATAAAAAAAAGGAAACATAAATTATACATTTTGAATGACAGATCAATTAGTACGAGTAAGATATAATTTTTCAATTTCTATATTCCAAAAGGATTTTTACATCTCGAATTTTCATTTTTGTCGTTGAATCAAACTTCTATGTTAGATTTAATTCAATTTCTCTTGCTCATATTATTTTAATTACAATTATTAATTAACAAAATTAAAAAAATAGTTTATAAAAAAGCAAATATGTTTACGATCGTTTTTGTGATCGGAAATATATTTACCCAAAAAGCAATAATTTCCTACAAAACATATAGTTATTTGTTCGTCTAATTGAAGGCTATTTTTCTAAACAATTCCAAAGAACAATCAAATTTTTTGCACATCTTCACAAAAAAACTAAATATTAGTTTGAAACTATTACAAGATGAGTAGTCATAGAGAAAAGCCAAATTGCAACCGGCCAGTACGTATAAGAAAACATAAAACATCTTGAGTACTGTAATAAATCATTACTAGACACTTTAAACTTTTTTTTTCTAAGCGTACAGAAACTTCAACTTAACGACCGTCAATCAGTAAATACTGGTTGCAAAAAACAGTCTGCAATTGTCAGACTCACCATGGTCAGGATTTATTTTCCTTTTTTTCTCGCAACCGAAATGAATTGTTTCAAATGAAAAAAGGAAAACATGATGAAATCTGTTGTTTTACCTTTGAATCTAACAATTCCACGTTCGCAGCGTTCAACTCTGATAGTTTCGTAGTTGGCCTTATTGCACTCGAGTTTGGGGCTGGCTGAGCTTTTCGGTCCGACGAAGCCCTGCTCGCATCTGAGCACTAAAACAGGCCGGTTCATCAAGTAAAAGTAGTACTTGCAAACGTCGGAATCGCCGGCATTTAACGAGTCAGCGTTGGCGTAAAGGTGGCCGGATCGTTTGGTCGCGAGGAATTTGCCGTTGTTGGCACGCAGAGCAACGGTACCGTCCTCGCGCTGCCAAACCAAGTCGAAGAGAGCGTTGGACGAGCGCTTAAGCTCCGACGCCTGGATGCCTCCGCCAGCCTCCAGGGTCCAGTAGCGGTCCTGCATTGTGCGCACGTACCATCGTTTTGTCACGCGATCGAACTCAAGCTGGAATGTCTCGTGACCGGAAATTTCGTCCTGATTGGCCGTCACGTCCACTCCTGGTCGAAGGAAACAAATAACAATTAAATTTTTCTACTTCTCCAACACTCATCTAATTGGGGGAAATTGTTTGCGCGGTTCGCGGAAATTTCATTGCGTTATTAAAATAATTGATAGGTGTACAATGTTGCTAATTTTTGAATTAATGAAAAAAAAGTTTTTCCTTTTGTCAAACCAACTTGGACGTGGAAAATTTTACTTTAATTGTTTCTGTTCATTTTGTGTTCTTAGTTGTATTCTATTGTTTTAATTTGTTTCACCTTGTTTAACTGAAACGTAACGTTGATTCAGAGCAGCAACGAAAGACGCCTGAGGGAGCGACTCTTCCAATGAAAATAGTTCATCTCGAGTTACTGTATTGGACCGTGATTTGAGCACAGCTTTGCTACCGATAGGTGCCAAATAGGCTCCATTAATGTCCCTGCAATGATAAACAATTTATTTACGTCTTCTTCACATTCCTGAAAATCCGTCTTCAACATAAAATCAACATCGATTTATATTTTTGGGCATAATAAAATTGTCAGCCGCGGAAAATTTTGCAATCAAATTGTCAATCACTTTTTGTTTCTTATTGTATTCGGTTCTGAATTTCCTCTTATTGTATTCAGTTTTATAACTCGTCAGGTCGATGCATCGTAAAATATACTCTCGCAGTCTATAGTTATTGATCATGTAACAACGCAAACGCTATTTACCTTTCAGAATTTATTCTCCTCCGAACAAAAACTCGAATGAAAAATGCAAAGGCAATTTCAATTTGATCATACCTTTTAACGGAAAATAAAGTTTAAAAAAGAAAACATGAATTAAATTAAAAAAAAAAGAAATGTCGCAAAATACAATGTACAAATTTGTTGAATACGGTTCTGATTGGTTTGTTGCAAAATGTAGACGTTTTGTTTGATTGAAAAAAAATAAACAATTTACCTGAGGGCTAGTAAACCCGCATGAAATTCAGCAGCGTAAAGACAGTCGCGAGTGCAGGTGTCCAATAGTTTGCCATCGCGAGCAAGGTATTTGTTATTACATGTGTGAAGCGCGTAGTGTCCTCCCTCTGTTTTAGCGCTGTTGCCATCAGACAAAATGGGGTGAAATTCAAGAGTAAACAGGGTGTCCTCGCCCCATGGCACAGGGGCGTCTACGTGTATCTCATCCTGCGTTGCACTCAAATGAGCAAAACGTTTGCGTCCCGCTGAACGCAGATTCACCTGAAATCAAAACTCAATATCATTCCTGTACGAACCAATCATAAATAATTCACATTCACAATAATCATTTCAACAAATCATTTTCACACGGAAAAAATTTAGTCAGAACAAATATATTTATTTGTAATCTAACCATAATATCTGGCTGTTATTGGAACAAATAGAACATATTGCTATTTTAGCCATACAAATATATATATCAAACTTATAAGTAAATTAAATATAAAGTCTTATTGAAGTAAATATACGTATGATTGAATTAGCCATATACATGTTACGTGTAATTATATTTATTTCTGTTTTAAATATATATATCAACCATATATATCTGGCTGTTTTATATTAATATGTCATTTTATATTTAACATAAATTATAGATACTTTATGTAAAAACCGTCAGATATATTTGTTAACACATCTATTTCTTTGCGTGCATATTTTTCATATCAACAATTTTCAATTCAAATGACGATTCTAATATTCATTCAATTTGAATTTGTAATTCGTTTTATTTTCAAGCGTATTATTTTCGAACGGAAAAGTAAAAAGTAGAAATGTGAGAAGAAAAAAAGATGATACCTGAGGTCTGGCAGCCAAATGTACGAGCCAATACTCAGCCTCGCCGGGGACTTTGGCGGTGCACTTAAGTTCATCTTGACTCGAGCCTAAAAAGTATCCCCTCTGGATGTTTTTCAGAGCCCATCGTCCGCTTCCTGAAACGATAATTGTTAGATGAGAACGTGCGATCCGAATGGGAGGCATTTAAATTTTAGTGCGCGCGTACGGGGTTTGTGAATGCGATGGCACGTGAGGCGGAATTTAATAGACGATTAGAAGCACATACCATTTGTATCGAGTTGGATTTGAAAAGCGCATCCTGGGTCCGAGGGGTGCTCTGCCTCGCAGGTGACGTTGCCGAATTGATCCACCGCCAGATAACGATCCAGATGAGATCGTAAAAAGACTTGGTGCTCGCTTCCCTCCAGCGTCCATAGTTGCTTCTTCTTCAAACTCGTACCGTTCGCGTTTATCTTGAAACCGAACGTTTCGGCTGTTAAGTACTTGAATTTCCCATTTATCAAGCCGATCTGAAACATCAAACAATACAAAATTAAAAATCTGTTGAGTCATTTTCCAAATTTTTGTTTTTGTTATTCTTTGTGTGAAACATATTAGGTGAACGTACCTTATACGGTTATAGTGTACCTATTTGTGTTCTGTTTGTTTATAATATATTTTGAATTTATTTTTAAATTGAAGACTGTGCAAAACATTTTATTAAAATTAATTTAACAATTATCCAAAATAAGAATCAATTTGAAGTTCAAAACGTTTTTCTTCAAAACGTTGAATATATATAAGAATAACAAAACCTATTTCTCTTCGAAACGTCTTTCTAAAAACTAAAAACTTTCTGAACACTTTTCTCATCTTCGATTGACACAAAGGTTTTTGAAAATTTTTTGTTTAAAAACATTCTGAACTTCAATTTCATATACACTTAACATATATCTTATATATGATATGATGTTTTTTTACCTTGATTGGATTTTTTGAAATTAATCTTTATTTTTCGTTTGTTTTTTGTTGTTAAAGACAAATAGAAAATTGTTTCTAGACCAAGTCTATAATAAACATAAAAATAAATAAAAACAAAGCGAGCATTCTAACGAGACTATTTAGTCTTGATGAAAATGCCTTTAAAGCAGTCGTCTTCTATTTTGACTACGAAAGCACTGCCGAAGCGTGCAATTTTAAGGGACTTGGCACTAGGCCACGGCTCATCCACATCCTATAACGATGCACATTTTGTGGGTTCATTGTCAACATCGTTGCAAACTAACGATTCTTAAAAGCAATTCGTAACGATTCGCAAGATGCGTCAAATTCGAAATACCAACGTTGGCTCCTCTTTTCCTAAAGATCCAACCGCACAAATTCTATTTTCGCGCTGTGTCAAATACTTTTCATTCATTTTATTTTGCTCCTGAAAATACTTCCATTTTTTCAACCCCAGAAATTTATATCTTCTGATCAAACAATTTCAATTCGCCACCATGTTATTTCAAATTTTTTATTATACCATTTTTTTAATTCATCAAAAACTGACAACTTTTAATCGTCTTTAAAAGATTTTTCAATCAACTTTTTTTTTATGTTTTTTATTTGTGTTTTCTAGTATTCCAATCTCGTATTTTTTTTTTTTTTTTTTTGTTTTTACATACCGTCCAGCCGGATCTGTCGATACCATTTTCAACGTTGTCTGCACCGTTGTTTTGCATCGTAACCAGAAATAATGTAGGAACGTTGGTAACGATAAAATCTGAAACACGAATACAGAGTTGATTAGATGATACGCTGGGAAATCACACCGGTAATCAAGTAAACTCTAGAAACGAGCTGGTACAATACAATGAGGCGTTAAATGCTGTTTCATTAATACCACTTGTTCGAACGGGCTCTTAATATAGACTCGTTCAGCCACAGACTAAACGATACATTGCACTTTACAGGTACCAATTTTATGGATTTTCATTCCAACCGAAACCTTATTTCTAAACTTGCTCTGAAATTATAACCAAATTCACAACCATTTCCCATTTCATTTCTTCAAACAAACAAAAATTTAACAAATTCAAAATAATTAAAATTTTAAATTACGTAATAACTGTCAGACATTTTTACATTCGCTGAAATGAATTTCACATGACTTAGGCAAGTAATTTCTTTTTTATTACATATTTATATTTTATTATATATTATTTTATTTCATATTATTATATATCCCTAGTAAAAAAGATCATATATTGTCCATATATTATCAATAAATTGATAATATATTATTTTTCATAAAATCATATATTGACAATATATGAACAATACATTGACAATATATTGATAATATATTGACCATATATTTTTTAATATTTTCATATATGGACTGTATATTGGCAATAAATTGTCTATGTATGTTCAATATATGGATGATATATGGTCAATATATGGTCAATATATGATTTTTCAAATATTATCAATATATGTTTTATGTATGGACGAGATATGATCCTTTTTACTAGGGTATATATTATTTATTTAGTAATTTATTAATTGAATAATGAAATTTAAATAATGAAATGATAACAAGTAATAATGATACAATTAAAAATTAGAAACATTAAGAAAACAGCATGTTGAGGAGAATAAATTAAGATAAGAAAAGTATATGGTTTTGATATTAAACGAGGGGAAGAATGTGAGTTATTTTCAAGCGGGTTGAAAAAAATGTGATTTGATTAATTGGTGAGTAGGAACAAAGACTTTGTTGCCGACTCGGTTTCGCGGATTCTCGTGTAATGGTTTTCTGAATAATTCCATCTGCTCGGGATCGTTTTGCGGCAGGTTGTAATTAATTTCGGTGGAAACGTCAAAGGCGATGTGAGAACCAGGACTCGGCGATGTTGCGAAGGAATCAGTGGGTCGTCGCTCGCTGCAACGACAACGACCGCCGACATTAAGCGAATTAAAAGTTTCGCGCGCGCCGGCTATTAAGGAGAATTCCACTTACGCTGAACGATGCTCGGCTTTCCGGTATAATGAGCGGCTATATACGCGATTTACCGTAATAATGCTGTAACTTTTCAATCGTGTGCAACCAGCCACTCGGTACAGTTCAAATTTCACGTTCAGTCATGCGACAAATTTTTTTCATCCCCTCCCCCTCTCTGTCTTTATTGTAAAATTAATTTTTTTTTGTTCGATTGTTTTGCGACAAGGAAAGTCATAACTGTTTTACGTCTTTGTTTATGAAGATATAAGAAGTTAAAAGTGCATCCTTGCAAGTTGATGAATGAAATTAGAGTACAATGATAGGCGCAATTAGTCAAATTGAATGGCGTACGGGGAATCACTCTTTTGACAAAAAGAACGCCGAGGCGATAAAAAGTAGGACAAGTAGAAACTTCCGAGAATCCGCAGGAAATTGTGTCTGGGAGGCAATTTTTAATTATGATGCAATTTCAAAAACAAAGCGACTCTCGAAATATTCAGAGTGGTTCTAGCGTGATCATTTTCATATCAAATATAAGACAAATGATAGGAAAAATAAAAACTATCTTGAAATACTATTCTTTTTGCACGTCAAGAATTTTTTAACGATTTTCATTTAAAAAACCTTTTGATCGAATTGTATCTAACTGACCAATCACAATCAGCCATTTTAAAATTGAAAATTTCGTTAACTTGATTGCTCATGAACTAGATGGTTAATATTTTTTTAACTCTTCCCCAGTAATCTTCAATATCTAAAGTTAATTATGGTAGTTTTTTGAAATTTTTTTTTTAATTTTATTAACAAATGTGTGTTACTGAATAGATCACGTGGTTTAAATTTTATGAAATTCGGACATAAAAGTCTTTTCGCTAGAACCAACTTAAATCGAACGAAACCGATAGACGGTTGTTTTTTTTTCAGTGTTGTGCATTTTTCAAATAGTTGATAAATAAATAAAAGCGTTAGACGTGGGTAAAGATAAGAGCCTATTAATCCTGGAGCAAACAACGTATCCCTCTTATCTGCACGCCCATGAAAAAAAATACGTCCCAGGATTACAAATAATTGTACCCGAGATAATACCTTTACGATCATCCACAACTGGTCAAACAGAGCTCAATCCTCGAATCACGTGAATCGCTTTGAAAAACGGGTCCCGTAATGGCCTACGTGATCCCATAAGTAAGACAAGGTAAAACGTTTATAAATAAACGCCCGCGTGTGCACAAAAGTCATAAAAAATAACATGCTAACGGTAATCCCTACAGGTGTTAAAAGAAAACAAGGACACATTGGAGTCAGGACAAATAACAAAAAAAAGCTGTAAAAATTTCATTGCTGCAAGAACCGTTTTCTCTTTTTAATCTTGGTTTTTTGCAAAAAAGAACCGTTGTATAAATTTATTTTCCAAAAAAAAAACAAAACAAAACAAAAAAATGATCTTTAAGGTCAAGTTCATTTGGAGTCATATTTTCGGACAATCTTCAAGGTCAACTTTGTATTTCCTTTATTTACATTAGATTCGATTGTTTCAAAGTCATTGTTACTTGTTAAATTTATTTTTTGGAATTTTCTGTCTGCAAAAATCGAGTGGAAAAGTGAAGATGGGTAAAAGGAAAGAAAAATTGATGTAAAAAAGTGATATTGCAACGCGGTGTTTTGTGATATTTAAACCGCAAATTTGATATTGAGTTACAATTACGATGATTTGCATGAACCGATTGCAATGTCGAATGTTAAAAAGCGATCCGCAGATGTAATAATATACTCGTCCATGCAGGAAGTCGGTTGCAGCGTGTATCTCGACGCGGAAGGAGTCCCGCGCGCTCTCGGTCTGTCGCTGTGACGTTCTATGTATAAGTAGGAAGTCGGTCAATGGCATCTCTCTAACGGTCGTCGATTATCGCTCTTCTTCAAGAATATTCGTGGCGAGCGCCTCTTCGGTTTTGTCGATCGTTACACCGATCACGATCGCGCACGTTTCCGCCGACCATCAATTTTCAGCTCATCCTTTCGTCAAATTTTATATTTATCCGATGACACTTTACCCCATCGGAAATGTAAGAAAATAAACAGAAAAAAAAGAGTGAGAGACTTTGATATCTGATTTTTTTTTCTTGTTTATTTGAAAAAGACACGATCCCAGGAAACAATAAATAACTCGTACAATAAAATTTATGACCAATTTAAAAAGAATTTTAAAAAGCTTTTAATTAAGAATCTGAAAAAGCTAAAAACATTTTTTCATTTGTTTTGCCAGTAAACAAATATCGAAAGGAAATTTCAGTTTTCTTTGTTTGAATTCGTATGTTGTTAATTTTTGTAATTTGAATTTTGTATTTCTAATTTGTGAAATGAATATTTGAGAGGAACAATAAATAAAACGACCAATAAAATTTATAACTAATCGTATAGAAAAATGTGAAAAGCCGATAATTCCAGGGCGATAAGGATCACTTTTTACTTTTCCATATTGTAAACTCATAAATTTTCTCAAAGGCAATTATACATCAGAACGGCAAATAAAATGAAACTGAAAACTGGTGCTTTATTGGGAGAGAGCGTTGACGCGAGTCTATTATGGGATCGATTGTACATCTTTTTGTCCGGTTGAAAGCGATGGGCTTTTCGAGACAAGTTTCCTCCGACCAGTTTTTTTTCGCAACACTGAGATGTGGCATAAGTTATACAATAATAAACGCAGTTTTGAGCGATCGCCACGTGCCCACGCCGAGGGATAAGTGCGCTGAGCGATGCAGATGCGTTGCGCGTTATTAACAAGCACAATTATGCACAGCTTGTCGCGCAATAAAACGTTGCCAAAAGTCTCAATCATTTTAATTGGCCGTCCACCTTAAGATAATTCACTTTGATTTAAATTATTATTTCTATATATTTTTTTTTATTTATCCTTAAATTAAAACATTTTTTTGTTTACAAAAACTGTAGACTATTTTTCATTCAATTGTTTTTATTCACAATTGTTTTAGTTTGTATTTTTTGTTTTTGTCTTTGTTTACACATGTAATTTTTATTAACGTTTTATATTTTTTTTTGTTTGTATTTTTACTTTTTGATAATCACAAAAGTTAAATACATTTTGACAGAACGAATTTGAAAAATCGGATTATAGAGAGGACACAATGGAAAAAATTGAAGCTAAACAGTTGGGCTTGAGATTAGATCGTGATAACAGAGTTAAATCGTGATCCTGCAACAGTTATAAATACATAACTGTAAGCTTCGCCCTTTACCACGAAAACCTACGCGCCACCTTCTAAACAAAGGCAATATAAATTATTTTTAATATCGAAAAAAAAAAAAAAAATGTTGGAGAAACAAAATTGAACATTCCAGTTGGTTGAAAACTTAACGACCCATTGTAACACTTAACGTGTTTTTCGTGGCGGTTTTTTGTTGTTCGCCAACCGATTTATTTGCACGTTCTATATACGACGGCAAAAAAGTGCTCGACTGGCCGGCAAAGAGAATATCGCAAACGTTTTTTCGACTTGTTACACTTGAGATAAATCGTTAATTAAGTTGGCGAAAGTAATGTCTAATGACAAGATTAGGCTCCTACTTATTGTTTACATGTGCAACGAATAAAAAACAGACGTTTTTTGTGTAACAACAAAGTAAGTTTGAAATCGCACAATTGTATATTAGTTTCATCAAAACCACAGCGCGGCTTTCGATTGAACGTGAAATCGGTTCATTTCTAGCTCTCCCCAAATCGGTAATGCGACGTTTCACACGATTGATTTTCTAAAATTTCAAATTGCGCAATCGCGATTTCGGTTTCGGCACTTTCCATCGGGTTTCACCGTGGGCTTTTTGGCCCGCCGATTTTTGTTTATGATTTATTGGTTTTCTCTTCAGGAAATGAAGTTCGGTGAAGTGATGAGGCTGATGGAAAGCGACGGATTTCTTTTTGACTTTCGTGTTTGAAGCCTTTGCGAAGGCTTTTATAGTCCTCGGGCGATGCATTAGAGTACAAAGCCGTATTGTTTCATGAAAAACACGCGACTGAAAAAAAGTAGAGGCTTTTTATGAAAACGAACCATGTGTGGTTGAAGAAAAAGAATGCAGAAAAACGGTTGCGGCTTTTTTTTGTTTTCTTTGTTTATTTTTTTTTTTTTCGTTAACAAACAAGTTCTCCCTTTTTCAAAATTGAAACATTTTTATATGTAACCTCATAATACAATTTTGCATCTTCCTCATTATTAACAACATTATTTCTATTTTTTCTTTCATTTACATTCGTACAATTTATTTTTTCATATTTTTTCTCGTACAATATTGTTTTTGTTTACAATATTATTTGTTAGTTTTTATTATTTTTTTTTTCATTTTAATTAGTACGATTTGTATTGATTCGTATATCCGTTCTGTTTCAAATGATATACTTTTTGTTTTCAATTAGTGAAAACTTTCTTTGAAATTCAATTTTTCGTTCTACTTTTTGAGGAAGTGTTAATGACATTGAGATTTGTCAAGGTACAAACAAGTGTTGCTCTCGGCGTTATGCATGTGTGGCCAGCCATCTGCCATCTAGGTTTTCAAACCAAATGAATCTTTCAGAGATGGTTCAAAGATAAACGCATTTATCAGTTTTCGGGCTCACGCTCACAGAATTGACTTCCCGCTGAATCATACAGCTCAAAACTTTTGTTTACACGCAATTTAATTTCCTCTATTAGAAATTTAATTTATTCATAAACGTTATTCATAAATATAAAGATAACTGTTGGGTTCTCTTTTTTTTCATAATTAGGCAGGAATAGTGATGAGTATATTATATTTCACTGTTAGGTATACTTAAGATATGAGGATGTTTCCATGGTGATATGCAAGAGATAGAAGATTTTTTTTCCCGAAATGATATTCAGACTTTCTGAGATGAGATAAAAGGAGGGCTAATTTTCTCATTGGATTGTTTCGTTTGATTTCCAACGTTTGTTTTAATTTTAGCAACTCGCAAAATTATTTCTACCTTTAACGAGCTTTTAATTGGTTTGTTTATTTTAACAGTGACTAACAATTTTTTGCACTTTACGAAATCAAATTGCAAATTTACATTTCGAAACCCTGAAATTAAAATTAAATTATTTCAAGATACTTGAAATATTTGAATTGAATTAATTTAATACTGATAACAATTGTTCGAAATTTTGTTTAGATATTGTCTTTTGAAATAATTGCAAGTGCAGTAATATTATATTTAATTTTTTTGCAAATTTGAAAGAAATACAAATTTGGTAAAATAGAAACCCTCACCAACGAAAATATACCCGCTAAAATATATTCTATTATATTATTATATTATTATATACTTATTGCCGCTTTCTACAAATTTTTTATATACAAAATATATTCTATTTTATATTTTATGAATTTATATAATCGAATTTAAAACAAAAACAAAAAATATAAATTAAATATTACACTTATTGCCGGACTATATTTTCTACACGAAAAATATATTTCGTTTATATTTCAAAAATATATTTTCGTCTGTGCGGCAAAGTTGGGCGATTAGAATTTTAACGAAACGTACAAATGACGTCACGAGTCCTGGGATGGTTACGTAGAGTGACACGGAGTAAAAATTAAGCCTTCGTTCCCTTAGACACGCGCGCATTAGTCCCTTACCGGGCGCGGCCCCACCCAGCCGGAGGACGACGTGAGTCAACCGGCATCGACACGCGTACGTCGAAAAACCCTTCGGCAACCCTCGTGCCCCCCGCGACGCGCCAAAAATAGCGTCGGCGAGGCACAATATCGTCCCGATAACGAGAGCTCCCTCATATTATATATTTCTCTTCAGCCCGCGATTATTCCTCCTCGATCGATCCAAGTTCAACGTCAGGGACGTTGCGAATGTTTTGGTTTTACCGTCGCACCATCGCCCTTCAATTTTCACCTGACTTGACATTCAACCATTGTTTATTTCGCTGCTAAACAAAACGCAAAAACTCAAATTCAAAAAAACACAATAACCCAAAAAATAAAAAATTGAAAAAATGACTTTGGGACTTGTCTTCCAATGTCAGAGGAAGGATGAGAATTGGCGAAATTTCGTGGAAATACAAAGGAGGGTTGTAAACAATCGGATGGTTTGAAAAGAAGAAAGAAAAGCAAGGATTTTGAAAAGTGGTTTAAGAGGAAGGAGCTCGCAGGACGAGGACGTCGCTTCGGTCGCGAAATAGGAGGCATTGCGGCCATTCGCACGTCTGTCACGCTTCGTTCCGCTTGCCAGGCAGTTTGGGCAGTCGGCGCAGCAAGGAATAATAACAACACGAAAAGGACACATGCACGGGGCTATTTACTCACTGTGCGAGGAACTCGTGTGGCGCCGGCGGCAACACTTTGGCCCAAGAAACGCACACAAAGGGATGTGTGAAAGACTTGCGTACACACCGGGACACTCGGAAAGCTCGTGAGGACGATACGAATGCCGCGAGTCGACGCTTGTCGCGCTACTGAGCCGACGGTCTGACTCGAGAGTGCAGCTGAGCCGGAGGAGAGCGCACAGACCGACGAACGCGGTGGCGGTATAATCAGCTATGAAGTGGGGGGCATCCAGCGTTTATAACGCCTGCCATAGAAACGAGGGATGAGACCCGCCGGTTGGGACATTTAAATTTCTCAAATTGCTTTTCACTTTTTTCACTCGTCTTTTCGCTTTGTTTACAAAAATGACCAAAGGTCAAAGGGTCAAACAGTTTTTTAAACAAAAATGACTTTTTTTAAGTTGAAGAATTGTCTGATATATTTTGGTTTGTATAATAATTGACTGTGACCTCCTTGACCTTGACTCGCTTTTGTAAACAAACCATCTTTCGTAAGTCGAAATTTCAGTTTGTTGATGATAATTAGATCAATTTTAAGTTAGAAATAGTTGAATTTTTTAAAAGTGTTTTAAAGTATTGGTTTTTGTTGTATTATTTGCTTTTTTTTTGTTTCAGTTGATTGAAAATCAATTCATTTCATTGCGATTTTTTTTTTTTTATTTGATTTAAAAAACATTTTAAATGATTGCCAACAAAAATGAAAACATCGACGCGTGTTTTCAATCACTAAAGATCTCATCAGTAATTGAATACAAATTGAAGGAAAAAAAACTTTCAACTGATACATAGTGAAAGTTTGTATTTTTATTAGATTGATTATGAATTTAATTACATTTTTGAAGCAGTTGATACCATTTGTTACGCCAAACAATGTTAGAGCCATACAGACTCTAATATTAATTTTCGTTCCTTTCGTTATAGTTATTATAGCAAATTTCATATAATTACTTTTCTGATTTTCGTAATAGTACAAGTTCTACGAAAATTCAGAAGTGCTTGTTTTTTTAATTTTTGAAGCAATTTTATACCAAATACATATTTTTACTTGAAAAACTGTTTCTAATCAAATATTTTTTTACTTTTTTGCGAATTTTAAACTTTATTGAAACATAATTTTCCTGCCCTGGTTTAAAGTTCCGACTGTTTCAGACTAAAAAAAAATATCTTAAAATAGTCTAAAAAATGCAACAGAAAATTTGAATTTAAACTCAAATATTTGAGTTCAAAAGATTTGAGTTGCACTAAAATTTTCTGATGCATTTTTCAGACTATTGCAAATATGTTTTTTTAGTCTGAAACAGTCGGAACTTTAAACCAGGGTGAGCACATAAAAAACGATAATTTTGATTTTAACTTTATTATTCGCAAACAATTAATCAAATTTGTCGGTTACGTCACAGTCTTTGAAATAAAGAGCGCATATTCATTATTGTAATGAAAATTATGAAAGGTAACAAGTCATACTTATAAAATGACCAAAATAATCAAGTTATAACAAAATCCTAATAAATGTTACTTGATTGAGGTCTGCAATGGATAATTTAACATGATGTAATAACATTCAATTAACTGTTAATGCACCGAAAGGTTTCGCGGAATCAAAAATTCACTTTTGTACCTGTATAAGTTAAATTTACTTGATATTGTCTGAAATAATTACTTTGGCTTGTGAATTGATCAAAGTCCTGCTGAATTTCGTATAACATAGAGGTATAATAAAGACGTTTGATTTTCACCCATCAAAATTAATTAGCTGTAATTAATTCAAATAAGCTACAAATTGGCGTCAATTATTTTTCAACCACGCAGCATCTTTTCTAATGATATTTTTCATCGGCTGATAAACTTTTCTTTCGTGTTCAAACAATGAGTTTCATTTAGATCCTTAGATCTGAAACCTCGAGGTTTATCGAACGATCTTTTGATTGTTACTTCTTTCTTTTTCCCTTTTTCTTTCATATTATCCTGGGCCTTTGATTATTGACTAACACTGGCTAGGATAATTGAGTTGTCCGGTTTGCACAACTTAGCATAACTGATTGCCGTGGCTGAATAATACCTCTGTTTATTTTACTACTGAACAACCCCAAAATTAGCTGTTACGAATCTCTAAAGTACGTATGAACTAAAAAAAAAAAAAAAAACAAACAAACAAATTGTGCTGAATCGTCTCGAAATTTATTATTTGTAATTTGCAACTCGAAACAACAACTTTGCAAGTAAACTATTGATATACGCAAAAGAAGTATAGTCAGAACAAATACATTTTTTTGTAATCTAACCATAATATCTGGCTGTTATTGGAACAAGTACACGCAGAAAAAACATATTATATAAATTATTAAACTTATCAATAAAATTACTATAACTTATTGTAATCTAGATGTCTAGCTTTTGAAAAATTTAAATATAATTTTCTAATCATTTTTACTACATGATGTTGTGAATTTAAATGATAATTTACAAGATGTGTTAGATACGTCTAGGTTACAATATGTTATAGTAATTTTTATAACATGTTTTTTCTCCGTGTAGAACATATTGCTATTTTAGCCATACAAATATATATATCAAACTTATAAGTCAATGAAATATAAAGTCTTATTGAAGTAAATATATGGCTGTAGTAGCCATATACATGTTACGTGTAGTCATATTTATTTCTGTTTTAAATACATATATATCTGGCTATTTTATATAAATATGTCATTTTATATTTAACATAAATTATAGATATTTTATGTAAAAACCATCAGATATATTTATAACACATCTATTTTTTTGCATGTATAATATATACAATTTACAATCTTATTCTTTTACATTTCAGTTAATTTTAAGTGAACAAAACGATAATATATCAAACAGTCTATTTGTTGAATGTTTAGCTTTGTTTGATATTGACCAAATAAGGAGACGATTGACTGCACCATTTTTGGAAGAATTGAGTCATCTGATTTGATTGGAAACCTGACACTGGATTCCCCTCGGCGCAAAAATTAAAAACTCGCAACCGGACAAAAACTTGCTCCGAAACAATTGAAAAAGCAAAGTACAAACCAAAAGGTATGATAACCGATTGAAAAATTGATTCTCAGATTTTCCTCGTGACTTTCTCAAGCCGAAGGAAAATGCGAGCAGATGCGCATCAGCACGGCCCACTTATGGCGCACGGCAAAAAAGGCGTTTTAATTTCGCTGAAAATCCGCGGATCGTTCAAGGACAAAGGAACTTCGGAATGCGGTGCATCAGAATGGCACGAAGGCGCTGGAAAGTCTGGCGAATGAAATATGCGGCTTGTTTCCGGTCGAAGGAGTCATTGCAGTTGCGTTTTCCATCGCGGCAGGAAGCCTCCGCTTCTACGCATATAATGGGACGGTGCAAAACGTATGCAACTGGCGCACAACGAAAGCGAACCAGAGCGTCGGAATGGAGGGAAGAAAAAAGAAGGCCCGGAGAAAAATATCGACTGAGGAGCATCGAGCATCCGCGTTCAAATTAGCCGCGGGCTAATTAATAGAGAATTCATTAGCCATTTGGTTGGGGCCCAACTGGGGTGTGCCGTAACTAACGAGGTGCTTTTTGTCTCGACTATTCCCGTCCGGGGAAGAAAGCAAACCCGACCATTGAAAGTGCTCCAGCTTCTTGCGCGAGTTCCACTTTCAAAAATTTGCATCACTCTAAGGTGCGCGTCACTTGCGATCGAATCTCAGCGACCGATTAAGGTGCTAGAATGCTCCTTACCAAAGTTCGTGTAATTGGTTTAAGGACAATTGACGGATGTGTGAAAATTGGTTAATTTGATTAGTCGATGATGAAAACTCTTGCGACAGTTTGTAATCATGGTTCGTTATAAAATTGTGACTTTCCAAAGATGGAAATTTTCTTTCAAACATGAAAGTCAATAGACTTTCGGTAAATTTTTGTGAAATCTCTCCGATCAATTGTAAAAGAGAAGAAATTTGAAAGAAAAATTGTCAGTACGGGATTAATTTTTAATTGAAAATGTAAAAATGTATATGAGGAAATGCGTTGTAAGGTGTAATGAAATTCGTACAGAAATAAACTTCAATCGAGATTAATAATTCATGAATTCAATTAACCGAGGGTATAACGAACTGTTAATTAAGTCAAATGAAATGAATGATGTTGATTTTGAAAAGAACATTTGTTGCCAACTGGATCGCGGTTTTATCAAGTCCGTTTTGCTTTTTGATAAAAGGAACTCACCGGGTTGGAATTGTTACATAACACTTGAATGAAACAACGCGAGCACCTGACCACTTCGGCTGAAACCGTTTCACGGCAACTCAAGTGTCTTATGGTCTGAAACCATAACCGTGACCAACTTATATTAATAACGGATTACCGTATTAAATCGACCCAAATACTCATTTCATTCTCGCGGTCAGAAATTGACTTGGCGGAAAAAAATGGAGTATGAAAAAATTAAACAAGATTCAAAGCACCGTTCACATTTATATTTCAAAAAATGGAACTTCAAATGCAAATATGTTACCTTGAATCAGGATCGGCGACTAAAAATCAGGGGTAAAAATGAGATAGAAATTATACTTCAGACAGACGGATTGAAATTCGATAAATTAAATTAATCAATTACATCTTCGTATATTTAAAATTACATCTAGATAAAATATGAACAATTTTTTTTGTAGTAAAAAGATCGGTTAATCAAACTGGTTACTTTTATGTCCACTTAATAAAACTAAACGAGATTGCAGAATTAGAACTGCAATTCGGTTCGGGTTGCGAATAAGTAGGAACTACAAAATCAATGGTATAAAATGTATATTTGTTAGGGTAACTATGTTCACGGTTACAATGAAATTCTCACGGACATTAAAAGGTTGTACACAAAATGTATGTACTCATTGGAGATAAACGAACGGAATCGACGAAAGAAAATACAATCAGGCACATACAATTATACATATCACAGAATTACATCGGAAATGAGCTGCTCAAGTGTCAGGAGCAGGTGTGGGATTTCATTTTTGTTTGTATCCTTTGTTTTTTTTGGCACTTTCGCAAATAATTATTGTTTCCGTTTGAATTTATTGTTCAAATCTGCTTAGGGTCTTGGTTCAAAAATATGCGTCGTCTCCATTAAAATAGTTGAGCACTACATTATCATATTCCATCAACACTGTGTACCGAAAAATATATGTGTTTGTTTCATCTTGTATTGTTTTTCAATCTTCTATTACAATTACCATCTAAAGTGTTATGTTTCATCAACGTGGATTACAGTTGGATGATTAAGGGCGATGAGTAATTCGTATCTGATTTTTTTACGTCTTAGTGTATACTTGTACAGTTACTTGTTTTCACATGCATCGAAAAATACGTTTGTTTTTATTTAAGGAGGTTTCGGTCGTAAAATAGTTTCTTACTTCTTTTTGTCATTTATAATATCATTATTATAATTTGTGTTTTTTTTTCTACGTTACTTTCTAAATAATAATTAGCAACTAAAGGAATAAACTCTATACATCGTCAAACATAAAAATTATTGGTACAATTGACAGGTCTCGAAATAGCTAACCAGCTATCGTTTTTTTTTTTTTTTTCATAGTTTGCGGTGACTCATTTGTTTCAGTTTCGTCAAAATTGTTTATTCTACACGACGATCCGCCTTCGGGGAGAGCTATACTTGGTGTTACGATAATAATTCTTTTTTTGATTCATTAATTCAATGTTTATGCAGCAGAACAACGCGTGCATGCAAAATTGGTATCTTAATTGACATCGAACAGGCTATACATTCAGCATCTGAATTTCATATTGACTAGTACAATAAGCGAAACGACCTCCTTAAAATGAAACACCCTGAATGTTGAGAAAACAAACATTCTAAAATAGTCTGCAAACAAAGACAAAAAGAAAACTGTACTTGCAACGACTACATTTTTCAAGTTTCTTCTTTTACATCGACGAACAAATTTAAATTGGTACCTCTTTACGCACTTGTAAAGGTTATACTAATCGAACATCTACATTTTTGTAATCTTGGCTCCTCACATAGTTGATTTACCGTGAGAAAACATTTACACCTAACAAACGTCGTGTGAACACACGTGATGTTTTTGTTTTGTTTCAATTGGTATCAGATTGTATATATTAATTAATATTACACAAAACCCATACTTTCACACAAACAGAGCGGGCGGTCATGTGCAGTTGCAAATTTTATCTACAAAAAGAAAAACAGGAAGTGTATATAAGTTCGGTAAATCGGGTGTGCAGGGTATAAGTTTTGCGTCGCATACACATTTGGCTTCGAATCGAAATTAACTGTGACGGTATGCAGACGCACGTTCGCGACAATGATTCAGCCGAATGCCAATCTCTCAAACGGAAGGCTATAATGCATCATCTAAATATCCTTCGGCATTTTTAATAGTACCAGTAAATGCATCAACGCGTTCTGCCGAAGACGTTCAAAACCCGGACCTGCATAGGGTTCTTTTTTTGCTTACAACTACGAATTCAACAATTTGACCGACTACGATTGGTAGACGCTAGTTTGTAGTACTGTAAAAGAAATAGATAAAAAGGTCTCGGGATTTGATTGATCGCGAGCCCTTCGAAGACACAATTATGGCTACAGCATTGAACGTTTCAACACCAACGCAACGTTGGAATATACAATAGGGACTAAGATTCTGTATTGCTAAATAAATACTAGCGTCTTAATCTTAAGTTGTAACGTGAAATCTCATACGACCCGGCAGTACCAATGTCGAATTAAGCTCTTGTCCATTCATAATTCCACTGCTCATAAACACTCGACGACTTAATTACAAAATTGCGTTCGCTTCTCTTGGTCGGTTGCCAAACGTTTTTTTTTAGTTTTTCCAGTCCTTTTTGATTTCAAACGACCATTCCCACTTTAAGTGCTCGTGTTTGTCGTCGTCGGTGAACAACGACGAGACGGTGTATGAACCCCGGGCCATCACTCCTGCTGGTGCGTCTTCCGGCGGTGTTGTGTACGATTGGATCTCCATCTTTGGCGGGTATGAACCGACCATGTGAGTCATCTTGTCCACTGAAAATCAATACAGATAAGTTAATACACATTTTTGCACGTTTTTGCATTTTTAACTCGTCATGATGATGTTTGCTTTTTGGATTATCTATTTTCATTCGTTTCTATAAAGACATCTAAGTGAAATCATCAAATTTAATTTTTTTTTTGCATTCATAATAGTTGACATAATAACAACTGTATGAAATGAGATCAAATAATAACATGAACTTTGATACAGAACAAAAATGTTATCAATTTTTTGTTACAATAATTATTCTAAAAAGTAAATAAATATAATCGATAAGTTTTGAGTATAATTGTCTATATTCGAAACTTATCAAAGTTCTGTCCAGACAAGTTCGTTGAAAGGTGCCAAAGAAATTTTTAAGTTCAAAAGAAAACGAGAGATAAACACAACCGAAGTTTACAACTTGCTCATTCTTTTCGTCAGTTTTCTTTATTTTCCACTAGGATGTCCTATTTATTTCGTTCATTTTCTCTAACTTGCAGTAGCTTATTTAAATTCAAACTACAATTTTCAAGCAGTGAAAATAAAAACCTGCGAAATCTAAGTCTAATTGGTGCTTTTCTATAAAGCAAAAGTTTTATTGAAGAGTGAGACGAAAAAACTGAAATTCGTTTAGCAGTTCAATGGAAAGAGAGTATGAAACGTTTTCAATCAAAGATAAGCATTAGATTGAACAATATTTGCGATTGTTATCTGTTTCATTGAATGCTCTAAGAGAGGCTATTGAACACTGCAAACAAATATGAGTTCACCTGTTACTCCTGCGTGAGAAAAATCCAATCGTAGGCAAATAAAATGACTTTCTTTAGTAAATGCAATATGATTTCCTTCGAAGTTTTAAGATTAATGAAAAATCATGATTCTTTTTGCTTATTAGAATTTGTGATTTTGGTTTGATGATTATAAAGTTTACCTGGAACTCCCAGACGATAGGTTTTCTGTATGTATTTGAGTCCGTGGACGATTTCTCGTTGCACAATAAAATCGATCCTGATTTTGTAACTCACACCTTCCTTGATTACAAACACTTGCTTTTTCAATTGAGACAAATCTCCTGTGAGGTCCAGTTCCATGTCAGGTCGACCGCTGACACATAGCGCCAACTTTTTAACTATCACTTTTCTCGGATCAGATGGATCTGAAAAAAAAAAATTTGTCAGTCAATTTTCAAATGTCTTTATATTCATTTTTCAACAAGTTTGTTTCTATTTTTTAACAGTCAGAAAAAACAAGATTTGTTTTCGTTTTTAAAAGTTAACCAACATTCCTGTTTTTATGCTAAATTGAAATTAAAACAAAATGTAAATGAATAAAACAAAACAGTTTAATAAAACTAAAACTTGAATTTTAAATATTCAATTAAAAGTGACAAAAAATATGTAAACAGACGGGTGTCTGATTGAAATTTATAATCTAATCAGTTTGAATGTTTTAAAGAATGATTTCTGATTAGCGAATGATTGTCATCGTTAATTTGTTCTAGTTCATTTCGATGACTACTTTTTATTGTTTGCTCTTTTCTGTTACTTTCAGCTGCTTATTTGATTTCAATAATTCCAACTTACCAACGATAATCGCGCCAGTCTTGGCTTCTCCCAGAAGAGTTTCCTTGTACTTCCTCAGACTTTCGTCTTCCTTGTCAGCCTCCATGATCTGCTCGATGGTCTTTTCTGGTGGCGGCTTGTAATTCGTGTCCAATTCCTCGTCCTCCAGGGAGTCCGCATGGTCGATCGTTGGCTCCGACATGTTGTCTGTCAATGAAACATTCGTATAACAAACCGACCGACAAAAATTTCCAAATTTTCAATTGGCACTCCAACTTGTTCTCTTGACACTAATTCGTGAACCAATTTTTTGTCCCCCTCAACCTTGACAACCACTAGGTTTCAAACAAAAAACAAAAAAAATGAAAACGGACACTTTAATTGACACACTAAAATAATGTTTTATCCAAATAATTTAATCACCGATTATGCAAGTCAGCCGACTATTTTTAACTGTTATTAGATAATGACCAAAATAGGTGAAGTACAAATACCAAAAAAAAAACAAGAGCCGAAAAAAAAAAAAATTAAAGATTTAAATCGAATGACAATTGTCAGTGAAATAATTAATGACAATGGTAAATAAAAAACAGTGTTTTTATGTGGGTGAACAAAAATGTGAAAACAAAAATTGGGGTCGATTGTTTTTTGCAACAAAAAAAAAAGAACGAATACCCTCGGTGTTGCACTGTTGGAATTTTTCGAAATGACGTGCACTGTCACATTATTCGATAACGAATGTGACAGTCCCAGCGACGATTCTTGTCATACGAAAATAACTGCCGCGAAAAACGGAGCATCGGAGAACGCGCTCGAAAACGACGCCTCGCATTATCACAGTTGCTTGTTTTTCGTCGGCGCGGCGAATGATGACGCGAGGACAAACGTGAGATAAAAAGATGATTCGAAGGTGGTTGTCGAATGTCGAATGTGATTATCGAAAAAATCATCCCTGTACCTCGCAGTGGAGCGAGCAAGCGCGCCCGCATGATCGCAAATTCGTCCGCGCCACGACAAACAGAAAAGCGTCCGTGAAAAATCGCCAGCTACCTTCGAATTATTGGCGTCGACTTAATCTCATTTATTTACTTACCTCTTTGCACGCTTGTGTGTACGATTTCTCGTTGAACCGACTGGGCGGACAATATGGCTGACGCTGCCGACGACGGACGCTGGAGAAGTGGAAGGGCGAGTGAATCACTCGTCGAATCAACTTCTTCGATCTGCTGAATATTTGAAAAACTCAAGCGGTCGCGCAGCAATAACGCAATTTGTTTCAACAATTTTTTTTTTCCTGTCAATTTATTTCTCCTCGGTTGTTCTAAAATTTGCTCACTCCCAAAATCTAACGACCAATTTCTCACTGAATCAAATTTGGACTAGAGTATTGGTGGACTGTTTACAAGTTCGAGGAGCAATCGATAATCTATTATCTCTCATTTGGATAAATTTTCGTGAAATTTCAGATGAGATTAATTAATAGTCCGGGGAATTAAATTTAGACGTTTAAATTAAGCTCGAAAATTGAGATTTAATTGAATGTTATTTTTGTTATTACAGTGTGTTTCTGATTGAATATTTATAGATATATCAAAGTCATTTTCAGGGAGGTGTTTTATCGTTGCAGTTGTGAAAGATAAGACGAACGGTTTTGTTAATGAAACGTTAATGAAATTGTTTAAGAGTTTTTGTTTATAAGAGTGGGAGTGAAATCAAAAAGTGAAAGTTGAAGGAATAAAGTAGGGGGAGAAATAAAGTCGTCTTATTCCATGTGTGAAACACATGGTCTTGGCAGACACCGCTTGTGGTCTTTTGAAATAGTTATTGCGTGGAAAATATTGACTTAAGTGTACTCCCATACTTACTGTCTTTTAAGTTCAATTGGGACTGAAAACACAAACGAAATTCAAATTGAAAAGATAACAAAAATTTTTATACGAAATGAGCAAAATAAAGTTGGTTAAAATTGATATTAAAAGTTACAAAATTGTTTGTTCGATTGTAAGGATTTGGATTGAAATCTTACAAAAAATGAGAATGAAAAATGCTTCATACAAATGAGGTATTTTATTTATCGAAAAGAAAATTTTTTAAACAGTTTGCAAAAACAAATCAACCAATCTGAACTCGATAGTAATAAATAAAACGAACGTCTAGGAATGATGATTAAATGAAGAATAAAATTTATACTCGGAGTACATTTATTTATAAAGCGCTATAGAAGCTGTTTGGAGTAGTTCATTTGTTTAAATAATAAGAAAAGAAACTTGTCTCAATTAGCAGTGCACTTTTAATATCCCGACTCAGCTGTTAATCGAGCCACAAATAAATGCACTCGTCGTATATTTTCCTTATCGTACGCTTAAATTCGAAACCTGTAATGTTCCACAAGACATTGTTAATCACATAAAACTCCATCGAATCATAGTTGAAAACATGTTTTCCACTCTCGTACATTACAGATTAAACAAATTACTCTCTTCTTAGTTGTTGCTTGTACAGTATCCGTACCTATTTTATATTCTAAGACATTCAAAGACAAAAGTGACGAGAAAATCAAAAAACACTGAATCATTTTTGTTTTTTGTTTTTTTTTTAAGTTCAATAAATTACTTTTTAAAAAAAAAGAACCTTATAATACGCTCGTGTGCATTTAAACGTTAGCAGTTCTTTAGTTACCAGACAGTTATTCACTTTTACGTGAACACATCATTTTTTGTCTCTCTTCTAACAATAGTTTTTAATATTAAAATTACATGGAAGTCATAGGCTTTATCTATAAATCGCATTCACATGATCGAATTGTTGTGATTAAAAATTGTACGAATAATATACAATTCAAAATGTTGCTCCGGTTGAAAATTACAAAATCAAATCGACACGGTTTTCGGACCGCTCGAAAGTCCGGAATAATTGATAACTACGGTATTTAAAGTACTGGAAAAGCGAATGCCGCAGTTTTGACAGAAAAAAGTGCAACCTTCGATCTCTCAAACATTCATCAAATACATTAATTTAAAAACAAATTCTGAATCAATAAAAATCCCGTTGGTTTTTTGTTTCTTCCCTCATCTTTTTTTTTCTCAACAAGTACGTTTTATCATACTAATGCACACAGATTACAAATATCATCAACATGTCAACCATTTAAGAACACACGATTCATTGTAATTGAAAAAAGTAGCGTCGTTGTTCTGAACATTGAATCTTCATGAGTTTTTTTTTCCTTTTTTTTTTTATTTTTATAATTGATACATAAACGAAGTATTAGGCAATAAGATGGTACCCGAGTTTCGTATTCTGATATACAATTACAACCCATATCAAGCAATCCATTTTTGTTTGTCGCATATATTTTTTATACCTATTCGTTTTTCCATTGGTTCTTTCGTTCTTTCCTTGGTTTTTTTATTGTGAGAAATATTATTTTTTTACTTTACACTCGTTCATAGTTTTTATTACCATATAGTGCGCATATATTTTGGCCCGTAACCCGCAAGCCAAGCAAGAAGCGATTAGAATGCCGTTTGAATGAACGTAAACAATGGCACTTGGCAACGTAAATAGAATTTGAAAAGAAGATAGAAAGAAAAGAAAAAAAAAAAAAAAAAAAAAAAAACGCCATTGTAGTAAATGCAGTTTTGTGTGACACAGCGGGGTCCGTCTTTTCAGCAACGTATACAAAAACTAGTGTATCATGCAAAACAAAATTTTCATTTGCATTTCGTACACGATCGAAAGTCGTTTCCAATTAATTGTCCTTGCATTGATGTCAGCCAAAACAAAAAGTTTGAACAATTGAATTTAAAATGACTCGGTTGGATGTTACTTCTTCGAGGCATCCAAATCATTTTTCTATTGTAATAATTCTGATTCTACAGTTACTGAAAGAGAGAACGTATAGCCGATTAAAAATTGAAAAAAAAGAAAAAAGAAATAAATTGAAATTGAAAAAATGTTGATTATGAACAAGTTTGGCGCAAACATTAACGCTAAAATTAAACGTTGACAAGCTAATGTGCCTTCTTTGTGTGTCACGTAATGAACGTTTCGCATGCCGAGATTCATCAGAACGAAAAATTTTAAACAGGAAAAAAATAAAGAGAATTGTGATTTCACATTTTTACATTGTAATCACTGGTATATAAAATAGTTTAAGATTAAATTGTAAAGAAAGTGTTCGTTTTTTGTTACTGCCTTATGTTTTGGCAATATCCATCGGACATCCGGGTGCAGTGCCTGTCGGTGGAGTGACTAGGGTAGGGCCACCACTTGCGCCCACGATGGTTGGTGGAATCGCAGGTTTTACAAATCGATCAGATGCGCGTCTTCCTGACGACGAAACTATATGAGAACCCTGAAATTTTCAAATCAATTAGTTATTGTTTTTAATTTTAATATTTTTGGAATAGTTTCTCTTCTTTTAAATATAAATTAACTCACTCCAGAGGGAGGAGACGAACTGGTGAAAGAAGGAAGATTGTTGAGAGGTTGTCCACATGCGTAACATCGATTAAAGTTGTCTCTCGAAGCCGATCCTATGGGAAATACAAAAGTTGAATTATTTTCAGATCATAATAATGCGTAACAAAATAGTTTGATTGTTTTACCTGGGCTGAGAGGTCTGGAGGAACTTGGCGATGGATTGTAGGGTACCGGGCTCGAGACGTTGCGACTCCGTATGTTACCACCTGACATGACGATTTCGTTGTAATGTCTCTCTTCTTCCATCTCCAAACTACAATGAAAACCATCGATTTGAATCGTTACGTGTTTCATGTTCTTTGTTACTGTTTTCTTTTTTCCTTTTTCACAATTTTATTACCTGGACTCAGATTCAGACAAGTGTCTACACAATGCCTCGCGTCTCTCAACCTCAAGTTGCAGTTTTCTTTGCAGTCTCAAATTTTCCTCTCGGATTTGTTTTTCCTCATTTTCAAATCGTTGCGTTTTTTCTATATCTAAAATGCAAAAAAGGATAATTTAAACTTCGTTCTTTCATTATTTCCAAAATTACTAAAATTTAATTTTGATTGACTTAAATTTTTGAAAATCATAAAAATACAGTACTACTTTCTGTAAATCTGATGTTAATTTTTTTCTGTTTCAGGCTGAGGAATGGACTAACCGGATGTATATGAATTGTGCTAATAGACTTTTTTTGGAGGCATCACTTGCGCGAATGAAAACCCATCAGTTGCGCAAATGAACATTCATCACTTTCGCGAATAAAAAAGTATCATTTGCGCGAAACATGACGTTACTTTTGTTATAATTTGTTCTAATTTTGATTCGCACAAGTGATTAAGAAAAGTCTGCCATTCGCGCAAGTGCCAAATCACCGGACCAACCAATATTTGTGCCCAATTTTGAAACTGAGCGGACAATGGTGAGTGATCATCAAGTTCTCATTGTCAATAAGCAATAATTTTCTATAAACAAAATATTAAGATTAAAATATCAAAATTTACATTGATATCATGCCTTTCACATTCTTTGATTTTCAGAATTTCAGAAATTAACCTTCCGTTGGTTGCGCGGTGTACTGAGTACACGGTGGAATGTTTTATTTTATTTTTTTATTTATTTTTTTTTTTATTTAATTTTTATTGTCTTTTGAGGTTAATGACCTATCGCAATGCTTGTCCACTATGTTTGTCCACTATGTTTGTCCACTATTTTTGCGTAGTCGTGGCTCGGCTTTTTATATCCACTCCGGCATTTTTGCCTTAACGCCTAGGAACCACGAAAACCTAGGCAGAGT
>JAAMPD010000681.1:40323-56003 GCA_025266255.1 Trissolcus basalis | reverse complement strand
CAACTAGCTTTCCCTACTATAAAATTGGATAATAAGTACTTTACTGCAAGAGAACAATCTGGTGTACTCAGTACACCGCGCGACCATTGACGTTAAAAATTTGGCGCGACCAACGGAAGGTTAAAGTAACTACAAACGTTACTCTTAAAATTAGAAGAACCAAATAATCACAACATAAAGATTTCATCCCATGTAACAATTTTTTCTAGGTACAGCTTAAAAGAGGAACAGGTTTAAAAAAGCCGATTCAAAGTCAGATTCTTACGTTCTTGTTGTGAATGAGGTGGTGTCTCAATCTGGCGACCTCGCTCCGCAGAGTTTGAATGTGAGTGCTCAGATTGGTGGCAGTGTCTCCGTTGTTAATTTCCCTCGGCGACGTCGGGTCCGACACCGGTTGGTCCAGTCTGATCTGCAGCATCCGTTTCTCCGCCTCGAGCTTGTCCATTCGCTTCCACAACTTGTTGACGAGAGCTTCCTGTTCCTGCTCCAAGGTGTTTTCCAGTTCGACTTTCTCCCGGCGCAGCTGCTCCAAGTTGCTCTGTTTGGCGAGCGTCTCTGCTTCGAGTTTCTCTATCTTCCGCATGAGCTTGTTTACAAGGCACTCTTGTTCCTGCTCCAGAGTCTGCTCCAACCGACACTTCTCCTGTCGTAACTGATTCAGTTTCCTAGACAGATCGTTCGTCAGGCACTCCTCCTCCTGCTCGTAGTGGTGCGCCAGAGTTTCCTTCTCCTTCTTCAGATCTTCTATCTTTTTCAGCAAAGTGTTGCTGATGAATTCTTCTTCCTGCTCAGCTTTTGCTTGCTGCAACAATAATTCAATTCTGAGCGACCAAATTGTTTATTCAACGAGGGGGAGAACAAGAAACGAAAACAAACGAGTCCAACTCAAAGGTCATCTCAAGTTACAAACAGCCAATGTACCCTCATTGTTATTCTCTGATAAAAAAAAATCGACACTCCGTATCCAACAGTTTTTGCAAGTCATGAAACTCGGTTCATTTTATTATTTGCAAAAACTAATTACCTTAGGACAATTGTTTGCAAAATTATAAAAATGAATTGTGAAATACCAAAAGATAAATAAATAAATAAATGACCAAGGTTGATAAGAGAAAATGGTCGGTGACGAACAATTGTTTAAATGTTACAAAACAGAAGGTTGAAAATTGTTGGCGTTGTGCCGATTGTTTTGAAATTGTTTCAAATTTTGGTTCGTAACGATTTTGGGTTTGCGCAATTTGCGAACTTACAATCATGACAGAGGCCTGGCGACGACTACGGTTCTCTTCCTGAAGGGCCTTCACACGCAGCTTGTAGGTCTCGAGCTCGACCTTGTAAACTCGGTTTTGTTGCTGGAGCGATTCGATTCGCTTTTGGAGTTGCTCCCTTGTGACGGGCGAGGGCGGCATCATGATCGAGCCGCCGTCGATCGAGCTCGAGTCGCTCTCAGATGCACTGTCGCGGTCAGCCATTTTTTTGTACAGCCAAAATTCGCGACAATCAATTAAGTTCTGGTGCGACCATTACCTGGGACAGGAGCGCGAAAACGATACTCCTCGACGCGGTCGTGCTCGGCTTCGCTCTAACTCGGTTATTGTTCACGAATTATCAGAAATACGCAATACGACGCTACACCGCTCAGACATGTGCTCCTTAGATTGCAAGACGGATCAGCTGTTGATTGGTCATTTGCCAACCGTCAAACTGGTGCGTTCGAAACTGTCGACCGCGGTAGTCAAGCCGCATTCACAATCCGCTTTCAAAATAACAAAGTCCCGTTTTCACAATTTCGTTTTTCAATCTTCCTTCAAAAATCAGCATTTCAATTTCATTTTCATTTTTCGATTCCTCACTTTCAAAATGACAGTTTGGTTTTTCTTTTTGTTTTGTTTCATTATTTACGTTCTATACAAATAAACAATTGATTTGTTTAACAGATTTATTCATACGAAGAGAAAAAAATGTTTATAAATATATTTTGTTTACAATTTTTGTATTTGAGATTTTGACCTTGGAAATTGATTTTCATTCAATTCGCTTTGTTTACTGCCTTGTTTATTTGTTTGTCTGTTATAATTTCGATATTATAGCAATAGAAAACGAAGAAATTTATTTTTATATAATACAACTTGTTTTTTGATTTAATTTTTTCAATTAACAAAAAACAAAATTGACTTTTGTTTACAATTTTAATTTGTAAATCTTGGAAAAATTGCCATTTTGTTTGATGATCAATTTCAGTTTGTTGTTTTCCTTCATGTTATTTTTATATATTGTTTACCATATTTTTATTTGTTAAGTTAATGCAATTAACAAAAATTGAAAATCAATAATTCAAAATGTTACGTTAATGGAACGTAAGTTTTCGTTTTAGCATCACAGAATGGCACTTGAAATTCTTGCGAAATACAAGAGAGTTGAAGTAGTACAAAATTTCAGAAGAGATTTTTAATGGCCGAGATGTTTTGAGTTTTTGCAAAAGTTGTTGAGTTGGACAGTTTTTGCATGCCTAACTAGAAATGCTAAAGATTAGCCGACTCTTATAAATGACATAATCAAAAAACAGATGTCAAGGTCGTAACTAGCGTGGATCGATTCACCCTGACTCTCAAAGGCTTCTGTTCTTTAAGTGCTTCTTGCTGTTGCAAGAGTCAAACTTGCAAATGGGTTCTAAGTCATTTGAACTTCAGTTTCCTTAGAGGAAATTTACAATTCCTCATTCGCAAATGAGCCCTCTCTTGTGACAAAAGTGTTGTAATATCTGAATTGTTAAGTCCCATGATTTGAAATAACACGTAAGTAACTTACGATTTATATGATTTCACCAATCATTTTACTTTGTTCTTCCTCACATTTTTTATATCACTTGAATTTTGTTTATTGAAAAATGTAAAATTGGTATTGCAATTGTAATTTTACATCAGATTATGTAATCTTATAGTTTTCGCAGTATGTTTGAAATTTCGATATTGTTTTTTGTTTCATTTTTCATTGTAATATTATGTTTTTAGATGTAATTTCAGTATTTAAATTGTAATATCACATGCAGTTACGTATTTTCACAATTTTTAACGTTAACTTTACGGTTTTGAATATAATTATATATCGTTTGGAGTAATTTCAAAAGTTTAGATATAATTTTACTAATGAAATTATAATTTTGCAAATAAAATTATAATTTTACAAATAAAATTGTAATGTTACAATTTTAATCTCATAACATATATTGACTAGTACATATATTATTATTAATAATATTTATTTATAATACTATAATATATTATTAATATTTCATAATGTTATAATTAATATTATTATTTTGTTGTTGCAGGATGACGACAAATTTAGTGGAGAGTCCAAGTTCATGCTTGCACAGAAATTTTACGGAATGGTGGAACGCAGAAACTGAGTACGTGATCCAAAGAGTAGAACGATGGGTCGCATTTGCAAAAGGGTACAACCGATTGCGATCAGAAAGGTTGTCCCGAGGTCGTATGACAATGAGCAAATCGGAACAGTGGACTTACACGGCGGACGACGTGGTCGCCACCGACGAACCCGAATCTATGACAATCAAAAACACCAAGGCCGGAGGAAAAACTGTTGCTGAACAGATGAAACTCAACTGTTGTGGAACTTTCAATTATAAATCGAACGGCAACTTGGAAAGCAATTGTTTGGAAACGTATAGCTACGACCACAGCATCTATTTTAAAACTGTTGGTGATATTAAAAAGAGTAAGAGTTTACAGTCGAATATGGATCCTTGTGGATTTTCAGGTAATGACAAAAAAGAACAAACAGATATAAATAAAAACAAAAAATTGTTTGCAAAAAGGCAATGGTAAATGAAAATGTTGATTTGTTTAATTTAATTGTTTAGATTTCAACAAAACTGATGATTGGAATAGTCTGCAATGGAAGATGGAAATTGACGATTTTAATGATGAGATGATAGAATTTGAGAAGCTTCCCAGAAGGAAAAGTAATGAGGATGAAAATATCGAGGATCTGACAAGGCTCGACAAGCAGAAAAATATCTTCAACAGATTGGACTCAGACGATGTCAACAATAATTTTGCAATGCCCATTTTTGACGATAAGCAAATAAAAATTCCAACATAGCGATTACGATTTGAGAATACCACATTTCTATTTTGCTAAAGTGTTAAACTAAATTTGAACCAAATTCGTTGGATGCGTGGCTCTTGAGAATTGTAGATTTTTTTAATTCCAAACTGAATAAACGAGGTGAGAAGTAAAAAGTATTCTTACTTTAGAATTTTCTTTATTTTTGAGACGCAAATTATTTGATTTTAATGGACGTTTTTTGTTTGAACTGAATGTTATTTTCTACACATTATCACAAATTGGGTGACCGCAGCACTCAGGGTAAATTCTGGTATTATCTTCTTCCTTGTATCCGATTTTATGTCCTTCCATACACTGCGAAACGGGACACCTGAAAGAAAATTGAACCAAATTTGAATGGATCAATAAAGCAAAGAAATCACCAAGTTTTATTGTACAACGTCAAACAATAACAAGTTGTTAAACAGGGGGAAATTCTATGTAAATATTAGCTTGACGGTGTATTTTTATTTGCAGCGATAAAGAGGCATTTGTTTGCCCATTGTTTGCATCCAGTCGTCATGCATTAATCAATTAATTTTCCACGGTACAATTTAACCGGCTTATCCAATTGCTCGAACAAAAAGACCGTTCAATTAAATTTCAGTCTGTTCAAGATAATGTGTTCGCGCGGCATTTTTCCTTGTTAATTCATTCAAATTGGTTTTCACTCTTTTCATGTATGAGTAATATTTTTCGGAAATTGACCGTGATTTATTGCGCTGAAGTTCAATTTTAACATTCAACGATAAATAAATGAAAGACCGAGAGGTGATAATCGCCAAGGTAAATGCAAATTATTACCAGAGATCAAATATTTATACAAAATCGAAATTTTTGTTTTAAATTGTTTTTTTTTTTCAGATTCACATTTATATGGTTTCACAATTGGAACTTATATATGTTCATGCGATATATAGGTCAAGTATGAATATATCTGTGTGACATTTATGGTATATATGGCTCCATATATGTCACAAATGGATTTTATTTTATAACCATTTATTGAACGTATATGAAAGTATATATAAGACCATAAATGGAGATGTAAATACAGAAATATGAAGTTATATGTGGATATATAAAAAGTTATATCATAGTTATAGATAGAGCAAAATATAAATCAGATCAATTTTTATATTACACTTCTTTTATACAGACATATATGAATTGAGTTATATAAAAAATGTATATGAAACCATATGTAGGTCAGACTATATTTTACGTTACATAACTTTTATATATGTTCACATATGGGGTTATATAAAAGCTGTAAATAAAGCCAAGTATGGGTTTGACCAAATTTTATCTTATATATTCTTTATATGATTATATATACATGGGTGCATATATGGTTAACATTTATATGTCATAAATGTAACCAAAAATATTGTTTTATTTAAGTTTTTTAGAATTAAACGAGAAGAAAATTGACAATTAAAAATGATCACTTACGTTAGTGCGGAAAAACTTGATCCATTGCAGCGAACCACCTGGCAAGCATTGTCGAAATCAGTTCCACTGGCGAGATTAGTAAGTTTACCTAAAACTTCCTCGGGACAATTTTCTGTTAACAAAAAAAAAAAACAGAAATTTCGAGAAATTTAAGAGCGGCTTTTAAAAAATGTACAGTTTCGTAATCTGCTTCTTGGTTCTTTTGAAAAATTAATTACCGAATTTAGTCTTTTGATGAGAGAACTGTGCCAGGACAAGAAATGTAAACACCAAGAGTAATGTTTTCATCGTGACTCGGTGAGATACTGAGTACCAAATGAATCATTCACAGAGATTGTCAGAGGATAAATACAACTTCCACCGACTTAAATATTCAATGTATCTCGCAACATAATTCTTCGATTCAGGTTCCCGATTAGATAAGACATTAATTATCATAAAAAATATGAATCTGAAATGTTTCTTTCAGTTATTGAAAAAGTTTTTCATTCGTTCAAATCTGGGTATCAATGTTGCTCCAGTTTTAATTATTCGTTAAATTATAAAATGCGACAGTAAAACTGAAACAAAATTTGTCGAACGATAAAAATAAATAATGATTTATCAGTGTGATTTACATTGTTTGCCATAGTTTCCGATTGATTGGAAAACATTTTCCTTCGGTTTAGCGAAATGATAAAACCAAATCCAACGCATGCGTTCGAGCTTGCGCCAGATGTGTAAGGTTGGAGAAAATCAATGGGTTGTACGGAGAAACGGTTGGAAAACAAAATAAATATCAATTTCTGGTGTCTTAAAAGTATATCAATCGCAAACCACCATGGGGAAGAGTTTAAAAAATATCGCCATCATGACTTGCATGACCCCTTTGCTCATGCTTTTCAACATTGCATTTTGGGTGAGTATTTGTCTCTCCTTTTCAATTCTAATGATTCTGCAAAGATTACGTAGATCAAAATATCCAAAATAACCTACTCTTCAAAAATAAACAAATTAGAAAAAAATGAACATAAACTAGAAAAAAAAAAAAAAATGAAAAAATGTTATTTTGCATTTTTGGGTTGCAATTTTGTTGATACCATCTTGGTTTATTTTTAAAACTGCATTTTCATTTTGAATAATTCAATTTGATTTAATTTCAGTGTTCGGGAATAACGATGCTGATAGTTGGAGTTTACATGAGGATTCAGATATATGATTACATAGATATAAATAACGATAACAGCAACGCGGGTTCTGTCCTTTTAGCGTTAGCCTTTTTGGGCGTAATCGTTGCTGTGATATCTATGCTTGCTTGTTGCTGCACTGCTCGAGGTCATCCAGCTTTGTTATACCTGGTAATAAATTTCAAACTGTCATCCATTTCTCAAAAAAGATAAATTATAAAAAAAAATTAATTTAGCAGAATAACTTTGCAAATTTGAATGTTGAATTTTTCAGTATGGAGGTTTCCTAGCGGTTATAGCCTTTTTGGAATTGACTTCTGGAATTTCAATTTATACCTATAGGACATCACTGATTGAAGGATTTGATGTGGGATTGAATAATAGTTTGAACTTTTATGGAGATGACTCCAGCAAATCCAGGCACGTTGATATGCTACAGCAAACGGTAAGATCGATGACAAAAATTGTTGATCAAAGTTTTTGTGATTTCAATATATCTTGAAGTTGGAAAGAGTTTGGAATGAGGTGCATTTTTATTTTTGAATGGGTTGCATTTTGTTGATTCAAACTTTTGTTTTTCAGTTGCACTGTTGTGGAAACAGAGCCTATACTGATTGGGCACTTATGAATCCAGTCAAAGAGATACCATCTTCTTGTTGTTCGGTTCCAGAAGGTGAATGCGATACGAAGGATATCAATGACATTTATACCCAGGTATTGAACAACTATATTCACAAATTTTTAGTTTTATAAAATGGAAACTGCGATTGAGAAACTGAAAAAAAAAATTAAATGATGATTTCAACATTTTTATGATAAATAATGTTGTCTATCGTTGGAGGAAACTTGAATTTGAAATTAACTGATCGATCGGAAAATTAATCTGATCAAGAAATGATTGTTAGAAAATCAACTTGTTGATTGTTGAACAAAACTGACAAATTAGGTACTGGTATATTAGTCAGAGTGCGAATCGAAAAATTGAAAGCGACGTCTTGATAATGACTGAGGTTTATTCAAAATGTACAACTGTTTTAAATAGATTTTGCATATGGAAGATAAAAGTTTGAAAAAACAACAGTACTATATTTTTTATGTTTGCACAGAACTCGAAAATACCTAAGCAATTGTATGAAATGTTATCTTACAAGCCCGGTTATCTAATTTCTGTTCCGATATTTTCATGAAAAAAAGAACACGTATACTTTTTATCACACACCAAATGTTTGTCATAGGGGTGCAAAACTTCCGGAAATTTTGTTTAGACAAAAAAAAAGTTCAAATTCATGTTTCATACCTTTCAATTTTGTTCAAACGAAAATTCGTATTTTTATTAATTATAAATAATTTTAAAAATTATAATTGGAATCATTTATAGTACAAGTTCTACAGAAATTCAAAAGTGCTTGTTACGCCGGAATTTTTTTTAGCAGTTTTGCCAATTACATATTTTTAATCGAAAATTGTTTCTAATCAAATATTTCTACAATTTCATTTATTTACATTTTTGCAAATTTTTCTCCAAGTTTGTTGTCAGAACATGGACTATTTGTGGGAAAAGATAATTTTACTGAACATATTCAAATGATAATTTTAATTTTAACTTTATTATTCTAAGGTAATGAGTAATAAGTTATACTCATAAAATGACCAAAATTATTAAGTTATAACAAACTACTATTAAATATTAATTGATCGAGGCCTGTAATAGATAATTTAACATGATGTAATCATGTATCAAAAATTGATTTTGGAATCTGGGAGCTGATATTTGACGTTGTCTGATATAATTTTAGCTTTTAAAATGATTAACGTCTTGCTGAATTTTGCATAATATCGTGGAGCAAAACCACGTCATTCGATGTTAATAATAATTCATTAAATATTATTTTACATGTTTCGTGCAAATGATGCTTTTTTATATTACACTTATAGAACACTTTTCTAATGATCTAATATTTTTGCAGGGCTGTTACAATCAAGTGGTCGACTTTGTAACCAGCAATGTAGGTTTGGTGGCAGGAGGTGCTGTTCTCGTGGCATTCTTTCCCTTCGTGGGCGTCTTCCTGGCCTGTTGTCTCGCCAGCCACATCAATAGAACTAAATACGAACAAGTAGCCTAAATCGGTCTAACTCATACCAGTTGACTCTAGATGTTCTGTGATGATTTTTTTCGATGAATTTTAACATTTTTATTGTATATACTCGAATACTAGCTCAAATGACCAGTTTTTATATGATGTACAAAGCACAAGTGTTTATCTCATATACTCTTTTTCCCTCCGATATTGTATCTAGAATAATTATTTATTGTTCGTTGAGAATGTTGATTTTGTAAATGAAAGACATACCTGGTGGGAGTCAAAAATTGATTTTATGAATGGTGCTCTGAAGTTCCACCAGTGGAGTTGGCGTTTGAAATAAAAATCAGTACATATGGTTTCATGTTTATTATTCTTCGTTGGTTGCAAAGAACTCATTTTCCAAAGCAATTTCCGCGAAGCCCGTGAAGAAATATATAGAAGAAACCTTTTTTTACATCCAAGAGTGGGGAAGCGATGGCTCTTAATATAAATTGCTTTTTGGTCGTGAAATTCGCCAGTCAAAGTTCAAGTTAACAAGTGTTAAGAATTATTTCAAGTGACACAGTCCAGAGATGTAAGTTGCCACGTTGAAAATCAGTTATTTAAAAATATGAGAGTTTTGCGTTAGTGTGTGTACTAATTTGTTTTTGTTATTCAGGTTTATTAAACCACAGTTGAGTTTGTTGACTATTGGAATTTTCTGTATCTTCTATATTTTCGTACCCGCTGAAGCTCAGCTCAATTTTTCGACTGGCTGGGGAAAACGGAACATCGACTTGGATTCAAAACCGCCTCTCTTTTCCTATCTCACTCAGAGACAACAAGTCCAACTGCAACAACTGCAACGATTTTACAACTTCCTTAAAGTAATGATCTATAAAATTATTTCGCTCCAATTTATTTGTTTTGTTAATACTCAAGATGTATTTGTTAATTAAAATTTTTTTTTTCAGTCGATGGATGATGACGGTAGAAAAGGCAATGATCTCCGCAACAACATCAACGTTTTACCTACCGGCATATAAATACCCGCATTGAATTAATGTATGTAATTGAATGTAGAAAAGTTGAAAATAAAAGCATTTCATCATTAGATAAAACACAGTGACTTTTGACAATTAGTTTTGCAATTTTATGTTTATTCAAACATTACTGATCATTCGAAGACTTATTTTATGCCAATTTGATTTATATCTCTTTATTTACATATATAATAACTTATAGTAAGGTTCAGTCTCCAATTTGTTGTTCTTCGGTTTTGGTTTGAGGAGTTGGATGACTCTGATCAAAATCGATTTTTGCAGTGGGAAAATAATAACCGTCTTCTGTGTATTTGTATCTTTGTGACAGATGAATTGTGTTCAACATGAATTCACCGAACAATGTATCCTTATAAGTCTAGAAAAAATGAAAAATATTATAATACAAGTTGATTGTTCAAAGAAACGAGAAATGATTTGTCAAAATATACTTCGATTATTTTTGTTGCATCAAATTTGAAAGGATACTTCTTGCCATGTTCATTTTTCTGTCGACTCCTAAACGTTGTGTTCATTAATGTGATGTGCAGGTTAACTGAATTATATTCTTTTTCCATTATTCCTGAAAATGGAGACAAAATAAAATTAACAACGTTATTTTTCAAGAAAATTGGTTTTAGGATTGTCTTTCAACTTACCTTTATCAATAAAATAGTTCATCACTTTATCACACAATTCTTGCACATATCCAAATTCGTCAGTGATTTTTGCATAAACCACACGAGTTTTTTTAGGATTGTTGCTCAAAGCTCCAACACCCTTAATTTCAATTTTAATCAGACCATTACTTTCTATAAAAGGGCTGTAAAATTGAAATAATTTATAATTTGAAAAATTTCCAAACTCAGTGACAATCTTTGAAATTCAAATTTACCAAACAACATCTGTGAAACATTGTTTCAAAATTTTTTCAGCTTCTTCCAACTGTTCCTCATTTTGCAACGTTAACATTCCTATTGTCACATGCAACCTTTCTGGTTTTTGAAACAACTTTTCAGTTATGTCGCTAGATTTCGAATCAGCAACATTTTCCAAGACATTTATTTTGAATTCCCTCACTTTGTTGATTATAAAATCATGATTCAAGGGAATTGATAAGAAATGTGTAAGAGGGGGTTTCTTTCTTTTTTCTACCCTCTTTGAAGTTTCGTCTTTTGGTTTTTCTTGTTTCACTTGATCATTGTAAAAACTAATGTTTCCTACAACAAATATCAGATACAAATTGAAATAAAAAGTTGATGAAATGATATATTGGTTCATTCTTTATATCACTTAATTTTTATCCATTTTTTTCTGTTACTTACGAGTGTTTTCATTTTGAACTGCTGATCTATCACAGACAGGTAGTGGCAACCAATTTTTATCAAATATTCGTGAATAAATATACCTGCAAGAATCTTTACTTTTTATAACCTCTTAATACACAAAATATTTACAAAAATGATATAATTTATTACCTCAAAATTCCAAACGTTGATCGCATTATATTTTTTATATACCCACTTATAATTGCATTCATAATTATCGAAACAATAATCTCATTTACAAAAAAAAAAAAAACAAACAAAAATAGTTCAACTATTTCATATATAATTTTTTCATGTTAACTTTGAAAAATGCATACTTTCAATATCATAAACAAATCTTGATGTTTCAGTTCTCAATAACTCACTTTCAATATCTCAACATTTTAACATTCAAAAACTTTTTGTTTACACTTTGTTGTCCCTTTTCAGTGTAGAGCGCGTTTTACCGATGCGCCTAAAACTGAAACTGAACAAAGATTTTGTCGTCTGCTACCAACCGATAAACAAGATCAAGCATTTGCAAATGAAATTTGTGAATATTGGCGAGATCAAGTTTATAAAACAGAATGCTCTAATTATAAAACGAAGATACATTGCATTTTACCATTTACCGATAAATTTTAAACCAAAATTTCATCCAAATTTGATGAGATGCCAATTTTATCTCAAATTATTTTTTGTTTTGTATGATTATATTTAAAAATTATACTATATAGAAATGGAATACAATGTCAAAAGTATGAAAACCTGATATAATTAACAACTAATTTTGCAACAATGAAATATAACCTATTTTGAAATTCGCGCCAAACCTTAAAAACCAGATGGCGCTCACGGGCGCGGTTGGTATCACATTTTTTATGGCCATCTACAATGTATTGACATAATGAATATACGTCATATCGCGTTTCAACGTTGAAAAGTGTTTGTGGGCTTCGCTTAGAAAACTGTATGTATATCTCAACAGCCTCCTCACAATTCCAAGCCAATGTTTCTTTTACCCACCTGGCTCAAGATTGTTCCAACGAAATTTTAATCGCTTTCACAATTCGTTACCGAGCTGTAAGATTTCTTGTCTCTGTCGGGGCAGCTCGCTTTGTAATCAGAGACTCCACCTAGTTTTCTACCTGTCAGCTGATAATTTTTGACATTCCGAACTTGGAGTGTGAATTTTGTATCCTCAAATCCAACAGCAGAATGTGGTTTCATTTTATGATTAAATTTTCGTATGATGATGTTCACCATAATTTCGTATCGATCTTGTGACATGTCCATGTTTTTAGTATGCGCACACAAATTTTTACTCCTTTTCGATCTGTTTTCCATAATTATTTTATTACTTATAAATTTATAATTTCAATCTTGATACTTTGATCGAATTCAATAAACTGATGTCACAATTTTTAATTCAGATTGAGATAGTCTCGTTACGTCAAAACAAATGTGAAAATAAAAATAAAATCATGATATTTGGTATTTGTGACCGAACAATTGTGTGGAAATGATATTTTGTTGTTACAAATAGCAGGTGGCGTGCAGAGAAAATATTTGCCAGTTGCAATGCAATGTAAACCACAATACTAATCGCATGCTATTGTGCCGCGGGATTCATTGTTAACGAGCCACATTGTTATCGATGATATCATTACATAGCTGAAAATTCAAATGAAAAATTTGATACCAAATCAATAACGATATTTTACACCTTCTGTTTTAGGTGAAATTAACAATCAGAGGGATCTGAAGTTTTTATTCGCAAGGACATTCTTTTGCAAGAGGCAAGATGTCTCTCAATACAGGTACGTTCTTATAAACATACATTAATATACACATTTAATATATTTAATGAAAATAATAATATATGAAGTACATTTTTCCAAAAAATCATTTTAAAATTAAACGTTCCATCGTTAATCATTTTATTATAATAAATACAAACATAAAAGTATACTTTTATTTAATTATGGAAACTCTAATACATTTTTTAATTATTCTTTTTAGATATCTCAACTGCTCTTCACCTCCTGGAGCACATTCACGAATGTCTAGGAGTGACTGAGTACAGTGACACAAAATCGCGCGATGATTTGAAGCCACTGATGGCTCTACTGGAAGATCCTGTGTTTCGCAGTATCGTCACAATACAAGATTCACTCGCCGAGTTGAACTGTCAGCTCTGCCAGCATCCTTCGATTCTCCCGGGAGATTTCGATATCAGACCAAATGGTCAACTAGAACTATCTGTTCCAAACACTGCGGTGCAACCGACCGGGCAAACTATGTACCAGGATTTGTATCAGGACAGCAGCGAACTGGACGATCAGAGAGTTCCCATCGCACCCTTGGTACACAGCAGTAGCGAGGATACAAGTGCACAGGTGCAGATTGAGTTTTTAAGTATTTATCACCAAATTGGTTTCGCTTGTTACTTGAAGAATTGTGTTCAAGTCACTAAAAGTTTTTCTTTGTTGTATTTATTTTGTACTACAAACTAAACAACAATTTATGTTAGTTGTTTTGTTATAAGTTTAAAAAAAAGAATTACGTTCAAAGTTTGAGAATTGTAGAATTTAGAACTGCAAAATTGGTTAAAAATTGAGACACATTGTAAACAAAGTTTGAAGTTTGACAAAAATATAATTTAAGTGTGAGATTGTATGTATGATTCAGTGATAAAATGAACTTTTTTCAGGTTACCAGTCCAAGTTTGGCTTCGGAAGTGATTGGCATGCCACCAATCACCAATCCAACTTATGCAAAGGAATTTCAAAAAGTCATTGAAGCGGCAGCGAAAGGCCGACAGATATGCACTGTGCAGGTAATCCGTTGCTTCTGACTTCGTCAAGTGTTACATAGAAATGTTGAAACTTTTCTTCTGATAAATGAAGTAAGCTATAATGGATTCATTTACATTTTCAGCTTTATAAATCCGAGGGAACGAGCTTAGGATTCAGCGTGGTCGGGTTGCGTAACAAGGACCGAGGAGAACTTGGCATCTTCCTTCAAGAAATTCAGCCCAATGGCATTGCTGGGACGTGAGTAACAAACACTTTATAATCGAATCAAATGTTTATTCTAAATGTGATAATTTCAATTGATTTTAGTTCCAAAAACTGTCAATCAAGTACGATCAAGGTTGTAAATATTTCCAACCTGGAATTCCATCGAATGTTATTATTATAAATGTAATAATTTTCAGTTCGAAAAACTATCAGTCAAGTACTACAGAAAGTGAATATTTTCAACCTGGAAATATTTGAATTTGCAAGTACTCCGCTTTCAGAGATGTTCTTTTTGAATTATTTGATTATATAATGGTATAGATACCTCATTATCATTTTTATCTTAGCGGAAAGTAAAGCAAGGAAAGAATATTAATAGTTTCTTGGATCAGTATTTTTAAAGTATTGAAAAACCAATTATTGGAAGAAAATATAATTATACAGTTTACGCAATTTTCGTTCGACCTAATTCAACATGACGGATTGAACATATGAAATGCAACGAAACATTTTTTTTTATCGTGAAAAACAGAAAGTTTCAAGTTTAATTCAAGAGCCGCGACATAAACTGTTTGAAGATAATTAGATATGAGCTTATTTACGCTCTTTTTTTAAATGTAAAAACACAATTACGCTTTGTTGATGTAATTTCAAACTATAATGAAGTTGCTGTCTCAAAGTCCTGGACAGGACCAAATAAAATAGCCAGCAAATATTATAATTAAAAGTCTTTGAACGAAACTTTGAGAAAGCATTTTTAAGCGATGAGAAAAAAAAACATAATTTGTAATAGAGTGACAAACTTTTACTGTCAGTTATAATACTCCAAACAGTTGTGTCAAAAACGAGTCTCTTCATTCGTTTGGTAATTACATTTATTTCATTTGTAATTAAGTCCTCAGGTTCTTGAAAAATTATGTAATTCATTTGGACTAGAGAGGAGAAAAAAAATTCAATTTCTAGAAGGAATTTCACATTTTTAGATGCAACACATGAGACTGAAATTTAAGATGTGAAACAAATTTACAGTTTCTTGCCTTGAACTAAATTATGTCGTTGAAAATATAAAATTATCACGCCATTGTTTCGCTTGTTTTTGTCTTTTTTAGACAATTGCATCCCAAACATGAAATTTCGTTAAGAATTTATTACAAAAACGTTTTCATGTTGTTACGAATAGCACAATTACCTGTAAAATTCGATTAAACACAATCAGCTACAAATTGAAATTGGAGTTGCAAATTGTTTTATGAGCACATTTAGTCGACAGTTAAAAAACAAAAAATTGATCGAATCAAAATCAGCCGATCATAAAATGCTTTAGTTTTGCATGAATCTGCGAAAAAATTGCTTTTTCTGTGCATTAACACAACCAACTTTAAAGTGACAGTGCAAAACTAAAACTGAATATGAAAAAGCAGAAAACAGGTCACAGGTTCAAAGTTGTTATTAAGAAAAAAAAAAAATTGAAATTACAAAAAAAAGACCAACCAAA
>JAAMPD010000681.1:0-40306 GCA_025266255.1 Trissolcus basalis | reverse complement strand
TTTAGTTATAAAGAAAAAAAAAAAAATTGAAATTACAAAAAAAGCCAACCAACCTTGTAACTTTTTTAACGAAAAATATAATTTATTAAAATGGAGGATAAATATATGAAACTGAAATTGACATTTTTCACATCAAATGCATGAAATTAACTTAACGTTAATATTCAACACGTCTCTCACATAAGGAAAAAATTCTATTTATATTAATCTCGTTATTTGGATTCTGCATGTAAATCAAAAATATAATACACCATTTTCATAAAAATTTGTTGTGATTGAAATGCAAATACAACCGAATGTAAGGGAAAAGAGAAATTAATAAATTTGACGAAGCAACATTTTTCTGAATATTAGTAAATAAAATTGTCTAGCTTGACATTTCAGTCATGAAATGGAAATCAGAGATACTGCCATGTGAGACTGTGTTTGGACTCCATTTTTTCCGCTTGGAATAATGTTGATATGTTTTTGATGGAAAACACATGAATAAATGAATGAACGGCAATCATTCAAACACGGCTTTTACGTCAAAATTACGATTTTTTACACATCTGTTGTTTTCATTAATTTTAACCAATTCCCCCAACGTATATGTTGAACTCGTTTTTGTCCGACTAATGGTTTATACTACTACTAGTTTTAGATTCACTGCTTCGATTTTTTTTCAATTTGTATTCATTTATTGAAACAATTAATTCGGTAGCTTTATAATGATAACATTTTTTCTATAAATTATCGAATAAACTTGACCATATATGACCATATATAAGACCATCTATGGTTCTTCGCAGGAATCAACGACTTAAAAATTTTTCAATATCAATTTCGGCCTGATTTATAGGGACTATCAAATTTATTGTCATTCCAACCTTGAATAAGAGAATCCAACGGGTATTCATTTTCACGACATTTGACAGTGGATTTTTATCAATACTCGTTTATCTGTACAGCGAGCGATCAAAGGTAATTTATTTGTTCTCCGAAAGGAAAACTTGATTAAGATATTTTGATCGGTCGAAAATTTACGACGAGAAAATGTTGGTTCAAGGCTTCTTATAAACAGTTGCGAATAAGTGATATTGGTTCGATAAATTAGTTAACCGACTGAAGATTGAAAGAAATTGTCTCGCCACGCCGGATATTTCACGAGCCATTTTAATGCAAAAGGAATAAATAAGTGGGTATCAACGAGAGTGCAATGGAACGTCGTCTTTAAAATGAAAATAATTTATCAGGAAGATAACTCGACGTTGACAAGGACCGTACTTTATAAAATTTATAAAATATAAAAACAAATATAAATGAGATGAAGTGTTACGAAATGAAATGTTTTTGTTAATTCAAACGTTAAACTCACAGTTTTGAGCTTGATGAGATTATGAAACAAATTTGAAGTTGTGATTTAAATTATAGCTTAGTTTCAGTTGAGAAAGTGCAGTCAACGTAACTGATGACGGCTCAATATTAATCGCAGGATGAAACCACATTTAATTCAATTTATTATTTTATGGAGTGAGATGAGTTGTAGCCACACTAATAATTCTGTCAGTCAATCCGAATATAGTACTAAAACTGATAAACAAGAAATTGTATATGGATTTGACACACAACGGTTGACAGTGGACAACTAGAAACCATTTCGAGATCCGTTCCGTGATAAAATTTTGTCATTGCAACGGTTCTATAAATTTTGAACTGACATTTACGTCTGGTAGAAAAATGAAAGGTTTTTCTGTTTCTATGTAAATTTAAATAAAGTTTCTGAAATTACATACAACAAGCAAAAAACTAATGAAGCAACATTTCTTTTCTGTTTCGTTTAATTTCACGAACTAATTCAAGTACCATTGATAAAAATTGTAATTATAATAATAACGAGGCAAATTGCGATGCAGAAAGGTTGGACATGTGTTTATGATTTTAGAGGCATTAAAATTGCAAGTTTTCTTTAGAGAGGGACTCAGGCGCATGAGAAAAGAAGTAGTTATAAAAATGTCGTCGTCTGGAGACACACGAAGCGCACATAGCAACCTCAGATGATTGACCGCCGTTCAAAAAGGGTTGAAAGAGAGGATGCTCTCGGGACACCGGTGCTTTTCCACACAATGTAACACGCTCACGTACTTTCCCATACCAGAGGTGTTTTTCCGCCACGGTCGCGCGACCGGAAAAAAGTCCACTTTTTTGTCCAGCCGACCTTTTGTTATTTAAAGAAGCGGTGCTCTTTGTACACTTACATTTCGCTCGCAAACCAACTGTAAAATCAAATTCAATTGTAAAAAAGTGCGTTATTTATTTATTTTTCTTCTATGCTGAAAGTACAAATTGAAAGAGTGAAAATCCCTTTTGTTCGGCTGGAAAGAGCAAATGGAATTTTTGTGTTAATTTCAGATTTACATTCAAATCACTTTTTTTGGTTTCCCTCGTAGATGATGAAATTATACAAAAAAATTGGCCGGGAATTTATTATCGCTTCAAAGTTTCAAAAGCAAACGAAAAATAAGTTGGCCAATCTCAAAGCTCCGGGTATGAACTTTGGATTTAGAAATATTGCAAAAACGAAAGTTCACAACTTCGTCAAATTTCAAATTCAATCAAGTTGTGATTACAGATTATAACTTATTTTGCAAATATTTTGAACGGAAATTGCCTGAAGATTGTTCGAATCGAAATGAAATTTTCTCGTTGTTATTCGATTCGAATAAAAAAAAAGAACAATAACAATTTTAAATGACAAACAAACAAAAATCAGAAAAGCATTTAGTAGTTTGATATTTTATTTCACACACAAAACTAAAATCTCATCAAAAGTAGTATTTACATTTTATTATAAACGACGAGAGTGCCAATAAAACACGAGTAGATGACAATCACATATCTCATCTTAGCGAGCTTTCATTTCTTATTTCCTTCAGGACGAAAATGCGACTGACAATTTTTTTACATCTTAACCATTTTTTCCAAATTGAACCAAATTTAAGGCAAAACGTGTAAGGAACTAAAAACTGTGTTTCTCAAAAGATAATTCGAAAATTGATTCAATTTATTAAATTGAAAAATCAATTTGCCGAGAAGAATTATGAAAATGTTACGAACTGAATATTTATACATCGATAAATATTTCAAGTAACACACGATTGAAATATCAAAAAATAGAAAAATTTTATTCCATTATTTATTCAAACTAATGTGAAGATTATATTGAATATTTGATGTAATAATAATAACAACAATGTAAATATGATATCACAAATGTTGGCCATTTTTTTTGTCAATTAAATTTAAGAAATTGGAAGTTTTGCATTTTTTACTTTAATCTTTTTCATCCGATCAGCATGAGAAACGATTTTAATCTTCAATTCAATTTGAATTGACTCTACGACTTTTTCGGTCCGGGGAAAATCGACTCGTGGTGAAAAATGTTGTAGAAGAATGCGAGGTATCACAAAAGGTTGTGTAGTCGGCGGCGATGATAATGTTGATCGATTTTGTAAATAGCGATTGATGTAAAGTTGGGTGTCCATCTGGTTGCATAATGGCGGTCTGGTTTTGGTCCTTGCAGGAACTGGACAGGACATCTGTTTTACGAGCGAATTGCAATTAAACATGCTCGCCGAAGCGTGCATTTCATTTTCACGAAATGGGACGGTGATTTCGGATTTGCAGCCGGTTGTAGGAGCACGCTATTAATTATCACGAAATTATCATCGTGCATTTCCCATCCGAGACGACGAGAGGGACAAAGAATAGTGTTGACTCAATTATATATGGGACGGAAGGAATGCAAAACGTCATGTTTGCAGAAAAGAAACATCCAAGTGCTCGACGAAAGTTTGCCAACTTCGGTCGAGGCGATTCTCGAATAACTTTTGCAACTTCGCAATTGACATGCACAGTTCATATATCTCACGACGCGGTTTCATTTTACCGAACTCGCGACGGTACAGGATGCATTTGATGCATTTAATTTACTCTTCCCTACCTTTACAAACATTCGATCAGACCAACTTTATAGCTGGCAAAAAAGCAAAATTCTTTCCCAATCATTTTAAAATCCCCTTATTCTCTATCGCTTGATCTCATATTTTTGCAACTTTTTCTCCTCCTTCTCCAACTTTAATTCCCAACGAGTTTTAACTTGCAAGTTAAATAAGTTGGATTGAGAAAATATTTCATGAAAAAAAAAAAAAAAAAAAATTACCGAGTTTGTATATTTTCAGCCGGTATGTTTTTATCAAAAAAATTCAATCAGAAATAGTTTTTGTGTTTCACTGAAATCCATAGAAAACATTTCGTTAATAAACATCAAAGTTTCAAAAAGTTACAAAAAAAAGCATAAAACAGAGGATTCAATAATAGATCTTTCCCATTTACAACAAAGCAAAAAATTTCAACTCCGAATAATTAGTTTTCAAATCCAGAACAATTATTTTTTCATTTGAAAAACAAAAAAATTGTTCTGTCAGGAATCCTCCCTCTCATTCCAAGTATAATTACACCCTTGCAAATTTCCATAATATTTAAAAGCGACAAACACTCGAGCTAAGAACTCGTACAAAAATTCAAGTGTCACCATATCATATATAATTTAAAAAAGGGTAGCTCCAAAAAACGGAGACACACAAAAACAATTAAAAAAAAAAAAGAAAAAGAAAACACAAACTCTTCTTTAATGCAAGAAATTCCACTGCAGTACTGTACAAAAACTTGGAGCTGATTTTCATTATTGTTGAAAATTGTACTTTTAATTTATCATCTTCTTGATTTGTTCCCTGGACAGTTGTACGATGAAAGGAATAAAACGGAGGGTCGGGGTAAAAAAGGAAAAAGAAATGAAAGAAAGAAAGAGGAAGGAAAAAAAGGAAGGAAGGTTGGGGAACTGCGTGTCCCATGGCTGGCTTACATATTTATGTACACAACTGCTGGTGGTGCTTCTCGCGCATGCCTAGCACAGACACCTGAAACACTCGCCAGCAGCACTTACAGTTTCCGATTAACCGTTGTCGCAGGCGGTGCGCGCGATCAGGCAGGCTGCGCTATGCTTGGCGTTGCAACGTGTGCAACGCCCGTGCACCTCTGATACTGGCCCAGTTGTCGAGCTTCTCGCACCGTTTGCCTGCAGCCCCGCTCGCTTTGTCGGCCGCGACAGAAAAGCCGCGACCATGTCGGTGGACGTGGACACCGAGGCAAAAGCATGCTGCATAAATCATAGACTCCATTAGGGCTCGTCAGTGCAACGAAATGCCGCCCAATTCTGATCCCATCTTCGTCTGTTGACTCTGCGGTCGACGCTCTCCTACCCCCGACGGTAAGAAACGTGAAACAAAAATTAGGTCGACATTGTCACAAACTGCGCCAGCGCACCAGCGCCGATTCGATCCACGCCACCGATATTCAATATTTATCGCAATTTTTTTTATTGTTCTTTCACGTTGGCTAAACACGAAGTTTTGTTTTCCCTTCGGCTTCAAATTGACTGCTTTCTCAGTCCACTTTGTCGGTCGTGTTTGTTTATTTTCGTCGCGCAAATTTTTGACAAGCAGTCCACGTGGTACACGAGAGACACATGGCCTTAATTCAAGTCGGCCTCTTCTCCCAACTGCCAATTATCACCGCAAATGCAAAGACACTCTTTTTTTTTTTTTTCGTTATTCTTGTTTCGATCTGGAAAAAAAATCGCTCGACTTTACACACTCTCAAACACGAACCGAGCCTTCCACGAAAAACCAGATGGTGCGATACAAATGACTGCGACGACTTTTCAAGTAGCGAGTTGCTTTGAAGGGAGGGAATAAAAATTGCACCGGTTATATTGTTTTTTTTTGCTACTACAGCAATGAACGACTTCGTTTTTTTTCTTTTCAATTGTCACCCTTCTTTAAATGGCTGTATTAAACTGTGACTTTTTTTGTTTGTTTTTGTCGGTGTACTTTTGAACGTTTTTTGATAAAGTTTTTTTGGAAAATACTTCGCAGGGGAAGTAGTAAGTTTGCAATATTGAAACGTTACTCTTTTTTGATCGAACCATCCCCCCCCCCCCGTTTGCAGATTTCAAGTGCTGGGTTGTGAGCTTTGTTCAGTCTATCAGGTGAGAGATGGAACAAAAAAATTGGACTTTGTGTCTCGGTGCTAAATAATATATAAGCTTTTTTCCCTCTTGTCTGTTCATTTCGATAACGGGGAAGTTTTTTCTCAAACGGTCACATATATTTATATTAAATTAGAATGTTGAATTTTATCTAATTTTCTGATTTGTCAAAGTTTATTGATTTGAATTATCTGTTCATTTCAAATTTTATATTTTATAAATAATATTTTGTTATCTCGTTTTTTCTTCATTTTTATCAATTAATATTTTCAGTTCCAAATTTGTTTGATAATTTTTTTTTTTCAAACAGTTACATATATTTATATTAAATTAGAATTTTGAATTATATCTAATTTTCTGATTTGTCAAAGTTTATTGATTTGAATTATCTGCTCATTTCAATTTTTTTATTTTATAAAATAATAATATTTTGTTATCCCGTTGTTTCATCATTTTCATATCAATTGTATTTTCAGTTCCAAATTTGTTTAATAAATATCACGGCTTGAATTTGTTTTATTATGTAAAATTTCAAATTCAATTTCTCGATTTTCAGATCAATTGTTTGTATATTTCGGAAATGCAATTTAGTTGAATTTGAATTTCACTTATTTTGCAAAGTTTGTTCACGTTTTTTTTTAAACTGATTGAAAATATATTTTTGTTTCGTAAGTGATATAAATTGGAAGAAAAAAACTTGGAAATGAGTATCCCCAATAACCATTAAATTAACGCCAACAATTCTTAAAATCCCTGGGTTCAATAAAAGCAAACTTGGAGGTGAAAAAAATAATTGTCGAGCTCTAATTCGCGGCTGAAACGTTACTTCGAAATTTCTTGACTGGCTTTAGTTCCGCCACTTTCTTCCCTTTTTTCTTCCCTTTTTTCGTTCGCATTGTTCGATTTTCCAATGCTCTCTTAAAATCGCTTGATAATCTTGGCTCGGGCTAATTACAGCAAAACATACAATGAAGTTTCATTGGGCGCTGAAAAATTTGCGAACGCGAGAATGCAAAAATAACGGAGAAGTGTATACGCTCAGAACCGAATTATATACGCGAAAAAGAATTGCGTTTTTATTTCGTCGGCTATGAAAACGCGGACGCTAACTTGGAGACCGCAATATCGTGTCAAGTGCGCTGAAAAAATTAAACTGCAGCGGGGAAGAAAAAAAAGCGGTAATAAAAAAAGGCTAAATCGGCTCTCGATTATTATTTTGCATCTGAAATTAAGATAAACGTCAAACGGTTGTTATGAAACATTTTTATTTAACGTTAAATATATTGTTGAAAAGAGTTCGTCTTCTTTTGTATGAAAAATTGTATTCACACTTGAATGGTATTTTTCATATAACAAAATATGATAAAAACGCGATATCAAACTGCTGTTTTTATCTTTTATTTTGATCCTTTATGTCTGATCTTCTTTTCTTGTTGGTGAAAAGAACTTTTTAATTTTGTGGTGTTTTAAAAAAATGAGGAACAAAAGTAATAACTTATGCGAGAATTTAACATGAAAATCGCATCAATTAACTGAATAAACAATGTTATAAAAAGAAGTTGTTTTTGAGGTGTGATGAGAATTGCAACGAAACGACGGTTGCGTTTAAATTTGCGTTTCACATAATCAGGCGAGAGGTTGATGTTGAGTCTGTCACTCTGACGAGTTCATTTTGTCAGTACACTTGATTTGTAATGTGATTGAATTGCTCGTTCAGGTAATTGAAATTGCAAAACAGCAAAATGCTCTCTCAACAACTGGCCGAATAAATATATCATGTCCGTTCCGTCCCCCACAATAAATTCTATCTTTTCTCAAAATTAAAACACTCTCTTCTATACCGTTCTGTTACTTTTAAAATTAAAAGACATTAAACATTATGAATTCAAAGACAATTTTTTGTCAACCAAATTGAAAAGTTGATTCAATAATTATATCACAGGTTAAAATAAAAGTCGAGACAAAAAACATTTTTTTCCGTTTCAAACGTTTTTGTGTTCTTTAAATTTGTAATCGTCTTTATTGATTTTTCTACTCCGCAGCAAATTCGAAATTTCCGAAAAACCGGAATTCAGGTCACCTTCTTTTGTCTACAAAATAATTTATCATAAAACGCGGGAACGAACAAAGTAATTAACTAATTAAAAGTGAATAACAAAATGTGTAATGTGCAATTCTTGTTTTTGTTTTTTTTTTTTCGTCTAACAAACAACAGTGAGCCTGAAGAAAATCAATACTCCGGTATACATCAAGATGAAAAACCGAAACTGATATGGATCTTCAAGTTAACGATTTCATTGTCGAGCTTAAAGTTTGATTTTCACATCAAAGAGGATATATTTCGGATGATCTTGACGAGGCGATTTATTGTGTTGTTGTATACGGTACGAGTGTACTTCAAATTTTGACTGTCGCACAATGCTCGAAAGTTTTGAGCACACTGAACACATTCTTAACAATAAACTCCCAATCTGAGCAGTCTCTCGCTTTGTCTCGGCCCGATGTGTTCCTTTAATATATTTCACAAAGGGGTATTAAATTACGAGAAAATATTTCTTCCTCATTTTATCAAACGTTATTAAGAACCTCAACCCATTTACTTCAACGCCAAAATTATATATTACTTTTTAGCAATTCTTTTTCCCTTTCACATTACTTTATCAACTCAACTTTCATCATTAAAATTACATTTTGTTAAAACGAGTGAAAAAAATTATTCCAGTTGAAGAAATAAAAATAATTATTAATAAACATTCCATATATTTATAACTAACATATCTATTTTTATTCATATCTAAAAAAAACGTAAGGATAAATATTTGTAATGTATGTAATTCGTAATAATAAAATGAATATGATAATAATTAAATTAATTAAATGAAAGCAATGAATTTAATTTCTCACAATTGGAAGGTTATAATGGGATTGGAAGAAATTCGACTTGTTCATAATTTTTGTGTTATTATAGAGTACGGTTGGTTGTAAACAATATGAGCAGAATCAATAACGTATTTACGTAAGAAAAACATGCCAAGTAATAAAATGAGAGACAAGGGCGAGGGTGGCGAGGCACTGCAAACGATCGTTTGATTGAGCGCAGATGCATGGCGCGACGAATTCTTTTACCCGGTGGCCTCAACATTTGAGTTTCGATTTCACGAATCTCCCCGTGCCTTACACTTAAATATAGTTTCCCTAGTGACAACCAACGAGTCCATCGTAAAAGATCGATATACAGCGTACCTCACCAAGGCAACCATACGAGCGAATTCTCTCGTCCCCCCTCCACTTTTCCCTTTTTCATTCGCGTGCATTATATACGTGCTCACGTATACGTTACACCGCGATGCTCACATGCCCCCGAACACTTTTCTTCAATCTCCCTCGCCACTTCTTATATTGTCCACTGCTGTCCAATTTCTTATCGATGCCTTCAATTATTTCGCCAGTCTTTTATTATTCTTTATCGTTATCGTATTACTCGAGATCAATCTTTGAATTAGCAATGAGACAAATAGTGACGACAATTCTTTCAATCTCTGCTTACAATAATCACACAATATTTTTCAATTTCAATATTTCAAAATTGATATATCAAAAGTAGGAAAGTTTTATTTGGAAAATGTTTGATATTTGTTCTCAGATTTGAATACTTTCCAAATAGAACAGTCTGTATATCATATATATAATATACGTATATTTTACAAATAAATGTATAATATATGTATACTATATATATTTTTTTATGTAGATTTCCCAAACGGAAAAAAAATATATTTCCAAAAATATGTAAAAAATTTTTTTTTTTTTCGATGTAAATATATATATTATATAAAAAAAGTTATATTTAATTTATATAAGATCTTGCCACTTTATATTTAAAATTTGAATGATGTTTACATGAAATATATAAATTTATATTTTTATATAATATATATTTTAAATATATTTGAAAATATATTTTTGTCCGTGTGGATGTCCTATTGAGGTTTATTCTTACCATAGAAAAATTAAAATTTGTTTCAATCAAAAATTGAATCAATTTTTTTTTTCAATTTTAATATTTAAAATTTGATATATCAAAAGTAGGAAAGTTTTACTTGAACAATGTTTGATATTTGTTCTCAGATTTGAATACTTTATTCTTACCCATGAGAAAATTAAAATTTTTTCAATCAAAAATTGAATTCCAATTTATTTTTCTGAATCAAAATTTCATTCCCCGAAAATGTGTGACTTGAATAACAAAAGAAATTGGTTTTTCATGAAAAACGAAAAGATTTTTTATACATTCGGATATAAAAATTGTTGAAAATTGTTATAAAAATGGGTTTATTTTGTTTAATTGAGTTCAATTTATGGACGAGCAAGCTTGCGGCGATGGTTATTGTTTTGCGGTTCGCAACGAGCGGAGGAAATGAATTTCGAAATTGTAAAAGGAAGTGGCGTTTGAGTAATTCGCTTCATTATGAATTGCGGCGGATCTTATATATTGCGTCACGTCGCAGGTGCCATTGTGCTCGCTAAACATCGTTTAATGAAAAAGTTTGTGTTTGCGATCTCAAAGTCGAGTTTCAACTTGAAAATGTTATTTCGCAAAGTTCGCGCCAAGAAGTCCGTGCGATTTCTCGCGAAGTAGTCAAGATCAATAGTATGATAAGCCTTGAAACACGTTTATTCGGATTGATTGATGCGGACAGAACTGCTGTTCCCAAAGTCGGGCATTTGTACGCCATTTACTTACCCTGGGGTTTTGTTTACCATTTTGTTATTTCTCGTAAACTTTTGTTTTGAAAGACACGGAGAAAAAAAAATCGTATCTGGCAACCGGATAGTTCGTAACTATTTCGTACTTTAAGTATCGCCGTGGAATTTATTCGACTGCGAAAGATAAAAGCTTACTGTCTGTTTTTCGTGTAATTGGAAGAAGAACAAAACAAAAGTTCAATTTTTTTAAACCCCCACGGACCGGTTTGGAAATGGCCCGATGAAATCAAATTATTCAAAACGGTACTAATTAATTATCGAGTAAAACTCTGAACTGGGTTTTAAGGGCACAGTTTTATTAATCGAGAGAGAGTTGAATTAAAAGGTGTGTGCTCTTTTTGTTCAATAAAGTGTTCGCCGATTATGAATATCCTATTCAACTATAATTTATGATGTTGGTAATGCAAAATCCATCATCGTCATTTATCTCTTTCGAAGGTTCTAATGTCTTTTTTATAGTTCCACTTTATTTCTATATGATGCAAATTATCTATGAAATTATTGATCAGTTCAAGGCCACTGGAGGGTCACTTTTTGCTGCAACTGAAGAACTGTTACCGATTTATATTTAGATCTAATCAAGAATAATTATTCTCATTGTTTAAAGAAAAAAGAAATATTACATATAATCTTAACGTGAAAATCGTATCGGTCTGGGAACTCAGTGCTCAATTTATTTAGTTCTAAAAGTGTCTTTAAAAAGAGTAGATCTGATCGAATGAAAGTTTATCTTAAAACTGAATGAACGGTTGAATTTAAATTGGTTCAATCAATTTTATATTTATTTGAAATTAAATGATTTGGGCTGCTTGAAATTCAACATCAAATATTTTTTGTAGAAATTTTTGCAGTTTACAAAATTAATTTTAAAAGTTTTTTTTCGCTGTCAGGGTTTATCAAGTTTAACAAAATTGTACTTGAACATATTAGAAAGTGTCGAATTAGATTTAACTTATTTTTCAAAACCTTGTTAGTTAATAATGTTTATGACTTATTAATTATGTTTGGACTACTCAGGAAAGCCAGAATTTTCATGAAAATTTATTCAGCTAACCAGGTGACCTGTACGGTATTTTGGGTTACTATCCAATCATCAGCTAGCAATAAAATTGATCTTCCCGATGGTTCACTGATAGAAAAAAAAGTACAAAATTCACAACACTGTTAGTGAAGTGAATGCAAAAAATGGAAATAATTAATTGGAAATAATTTGATAAATTTGATTTATATAAATGATCGAAATATTTTCTAAATGTTATATGAGGATGTGAAAAAATCATATCATTTATCAACACCTGATAAAATAACTTGAACTTTTGATTAAATGCTGTGACTTTTTCACATCCTGATTTGAGATTGTGTCAATATTCAGATCACTTATTGTTATTTTGGTTTTTTTGTACATTTACTTTAGTAACAGTGTTGTAAATTGTTGACAATTTTTTTCTCAGTGTTCTAATTCTTCAAAAACTGTTTTGAAAACTTTGTTTTGAACTATTCATTCCATCTGATTATGCATTTCATTACAATCTGAATGAATCTGAATTTTCAGACTACTCAGAAAAGCCAGAATTTTCATAAAAATACATTCAGTTAACCAGGTGACCTATTCGATATTTTTGGTTTACATTCCAATCATCAGCTCGCAATTGATCTTCTTGGTGGTTCTAATTCTTTAAACTGCTTTGTCCTTTTTATCTCATCCGATCAGGCATTTTATTTCAATCTTGATATTTAGACCACTCAAGAAAGAATATATCAGAAAGAATTTTTATGAAAATTCCTTCAGGTATCCCGGCCACCTGTACGATATTTTTCGGTTACTTCTGGTTTATGTTCGCAGAGCAAGCACTGTAAGAAATAATCATTAGCGCGTAATTTATATTCCGGAAAAATGCATGCTGATAACCCGGGTACCTGTAGGGTATTTTTTGGTTACCCCTGAGCTATGCTTGCAGTGCAAGCACTGTAAGTAATAATCATTAGCTCGCAATTGATGTTTTTTTAAGCTGCTGTGAACAGCTCATCCTATTTCAAGGCGATTAACGGTTTCTGATTCAGATTTTTATTGCAAATTTAAGTGTGTATAGGAGAGTAGGTATATTCAATTGTTTAAACAAATTTTAATGCTGAAATATTTGTTTGCTAAACGTATTTGGAAATTAAAATCAATTCAATAAAATATTACAATCCAAATGTAGAAGTTTTAAAATATTTCTGATTCAGAAAATCATACACTGAAAAAAATGCTATCTCATATCAAGTATATTTAAGTTAAATGAAGTAGAAAATATAAACTATAAAATATAATATAATATAATATTTCATATTAATATAATATTAAAATATATTTATAAAAAAAATATACACCATATATAGTTCGTATTGCTATAAATATATTTATAATAGAAAAAAAGATATATTTTTTATATATATACTTGAGTGAAGTCAAATTCAATTAATTCAATTCAAAATAAGTTGACAAAAGTAAAAACATACTACATTCAAGTAAAATATACTTAAATCAAGTAAATTTTCTCAAGTATATTATTATATAAGTATACTCGATATCAGTGAGTTTTTTTTTCAGTGTATTTTCCGTTACAAAATGTTCATGCACGTTCAAGAACGACAATTTTTGTCCGTAAACTTTTGATTCCATCTTTGTCTGGCCTTGTGCTAATGGGCAATAAATTTGGTTAAAGAGTTTCAAAGAAGTTGCAATATGTCGCGCATGCACAAGTCTCAAAACTGTAAACAACATCATTCTGCTCCTTTAGATTTTCTTTCACTGAGACAAACATCAACTGTTGTTTACGACAAAGTTTGTGCAATTATTAGAAACATAAAGCCGAAAATTTACATATCCCAGGACATATAAGTTGCCCGAGGGAAAACTAATCAAATTAATGATTAAACATCCAACGCTCGTATACCGAATTAGTCGGCTGCCAACCGGGCTCAATATTGAATTTAGTCTGTGCATCTAAGTGGCTCAGAATGCTTCAAGAGATGTTTAATAACTGCAATTGTTTTTACTGCTCGTATGCAAATCAGAATCTCTGATTTGGATAAGCAATGAAGGGCTGTTTATTTCCAGCTCATTTTTTTTTCGTCGTGCAAACCAACCCGACGTATTTGTGGAGTAATATTTGATTAGTGCTCAAATTTAATCAGCAGTAACAAAGCACATAAACGTTCCCTAAACGAGATAATGCTGAACAGTTGAAACTCAAATCGCACACTCTGTTGCTTAGATTTCATTTTCCAACGACCATTTAGAACGGTTTGCTCAAACTTATAAATTCAAAAATATTTAAAAAATATTTTTTTTAAATTATACGATTCTAAATTGCAGTTTTTAAATTCAAAGAAGACTTAGGACATGAATTGAAAGTTCACAAATGTTCATTTAAAAAAATGCAATAACGTTTTGGCGGAGTTAAAATACGCAGAACGGTTCATTATTATTGGTCCCGTCAGTTGCGATCGTCAATATTATTTTATAGGTAAATGAGAAAGCGAATCAGTACCTCCGAAGAATAAATTTTAATTTTGTTATTATGGTTAACTCCCGCTTTTGAATTTCACGATAAAAATTGATCGAAAAATCTATCCAATCATTATTTCCTCTTTCTTAAATTTAGATTAACGGTTTATGTTGAGATTCAAAATATTTGATCTATTTTAATATATTCCAATCGTTTCATAAAACAAACCGAATAAACTTTACAATATTAAGTTACCACTGCAACTGTATGAATTAATTTTGATCGGAACAATAATTAAAACGAAAATTGAAGGAGAACAAAGATTTGAATTACTATAAGCATGAACGGAAAGTATATTTCCTTTAAATTTTAATTAGAACCGTAGATGCAAATTCTGCCTTAAAATCTGCGATTGAAAAACGAGCAAAAATAAAAGGAAAGGAGGAAAAAAAAAGAATTTACATCTCAATTGATTCAAGTGAAATATGGTTTCATTGCAAAACTTCGGCTCGTAACTTTTTTAAAAGAATTCTCATTTACGCTTGGGCTAAAAATTCGAACACACCGGCGTGGCAAAGTTATGCATTTCTTGACTTTTTAATAAAGTTCGGTCGTGATTTTTTTTTTCACGTTATATTTTTTTTTGTCGAACGATACGTTAATTTAAGTTGATTCCAAAGTTGGAGAAAAAGTGTGAAATTTGATCAGTAATTTATATTTTCCAACAAAGCTCAAACGCACTGAGGGTGCAGGGGGAAAAAAGCAGAGACAAAGACGGGGAACCCGAAACACGTTTTCTCTGTTAATTGTAATTATTTCTACAAACAATAGTTTCGTGATTGAATTGGTCAAAGTAAACAGATTTGCAGCACTCTGACAGAACATTTCGGAACAGATTTTTCTCTCAAGTGACTACAGCATTTTTGTCCCCAGAATTCAATTAGTGCCTAATTTTATTTCCGTTGAATTCAATTTTACAAAAAATAATCAAATATAATATATTATCCGACAACGTTTCGTTTTTCCTCTGTTTTTATTAGTATTTTTTTAACCAATTTTGTCTCGGAGCGGTCGTTTTTTTTCGAAATAAAAAGAACAACAAACAAATAAAACAGAGAGAGGTACAAAAAATAATCATTTTCAGAAGCAACGTAGTAAACTTAAATGGGCTAACGAGCCCGGGTAAAAAGGGCGCTCGAAAATGACGCCAGTCATTGGTTCGAACATCCTATAGTAAAATGAAATTATGCGTTGAGAATAACATCACACTAAATCATTGTTTTATCGTAAAATTTTCAACAATTTTTAAGCCCCGAGTATCGACTGGTGCGGTGCACATTTGTATGCTGCCCGGTTTATTGACTGTTCATTCGTTTTATGAGCGTGACGATACCGCGTTGATGATTGCACACCTTTGGCACAGACGCGCGCACTGATATCTAACGAGCTATTATTTTGTTTGTTGCCCACTGTTTGCCTCAAGCATTGTATGCAATTAACGTAAAACAAAAAAAGAACGCATAAATCAGTAGGCAAAATATGAGCCTGAAAAATTCCGAAAAAAAAAAAATGGTTGGCCAAATAATGATCACCCTTTTAACTAACGTTACCTTTTGAGCTCTTTTAATTACGTTGAATTAACGTGATTTCATAGTTTATCACAGGAGCCTTTTTATTTCACAAAAAAGAAATTGATTAAAAACATCGTGCTTGATTGACAGAAAAATTTAAACGAAAATTGCAATTCGCTGGAAGATTTTTCAAGTATTCGGTGAACTTATTGGCTTGGGATGAATTACGAGAAAAATTAGTAACGGTTTGTCTGTTGGGTAATTTTTTGAAATGTGAGCCAAGCCGAACGAGCCAGCTATAACTTATAAATAATTGATGTTTCAGCGATGGTCGACTCTTGGAAGGCGATCAAATTCTGGCTATAGATGGACAACCTTTGGACTCGAATATTTCCCATGAGCAAGCTATTTCCATCCTCCAGAAAGCTCGCGGTTTAGTTGAGCTGATTGTTGCAAGAAGCGCCCAAGGTAAATACAAAATTCTTTCCAAATATATAATTCATAAATTTTGCATTTCAAATTTTTGCATTTTAAAATTCGTTTTTAACTTTATTTTTAAAATTGCAATCAGTAACATTAAACATTTAATTTTGAGTTTTCATATATGTCGACATATGTCTGCATATATAAAATGTTCGTCTGGGATATCATTTCAAAAATTGCACTTTAAAATTCTTTTTTAATTTAATTTTTAATTTTTAAATTGTAATCACTAATATTAAACATTTAATTTTGAGTTTTCATATATGTCTGCATATATAAAATGTACGTCTGGGATATCATTTCAAAAATCATATCTTGTCATAAAATCATAAACCATATACAATATATTGTCAGAATATGCATAATTAATCATCCTTCTAATTATTCGTATTCATCTTTTATTCAATACAAATTTCTTTCAAAGTACTGATAATAATGTTGATAATAAATAATAAGCAGAGAAGTTTTGAGTATGAAATAAATTAATACAACGTTGAAGCCGCCAGTTCCTGGTAATTCATGTAGATAAATATTTAAAAGAAAATTTTTATGAAAAGGAAAATGAAGCATTAATTGTACGGAGCAATGCTTTCAAATATTTTTCACAAATTCAGCTTGTTGAATCTGGGCGCTCTGACGTTAGTAATGAAAACCGAAACTAATTTCGTACATGTGATGATATAATAGCAAAAGTAATTGGTATCCCAAGTCGACGTGAAACAAACAAATCTGTCAATTCGCCCACACAAAAAATCTCTCAAATTGGTTCTCTAAAAAACAAAAAAAAATGTAAAATCAACACTGAAATGTATAAAGTTGCGAAAAAAATATATACATTTCATTTGAACCTTCATTCAGAATAAACAAATCGGGCCAATAAAATGCACCAAAGAAATATATCAACGCCCATATCATTCTGGCAAAAACTTTTTATGTAACGAGTTTCGAGTGGTTTCAGGTACAACGAAATTATACGTTGAAGTTTTGTAGATCGTATCTGAATAAATCTATCCTTGTATTTTTATATTTTTCACTGGCACGGTATAGTTTTGATCAAATTTTGAAACATTCAAGGATCGACGAGCAAATACTAGCGTGGAATATGTTTGCTTTGAAAAGTGATAATGAGTACATTTGTGTGCTTTGAACCAGGTTGGCAGTGGCTCGATGTATACACTTTAGCCAATAATATTTACCCTCAATCAAAACAATGACGCAACTGATACACCTCGTATAAGTCAATTGACAAACACATACGTCTCTTCGACATAATGCACAAGATGTATTAGGCTATAGGATTGAAAGTAGTCTATAGTTTGGCACCGTCAGGTTGCTCTGATTATTCAACATTAATATCAAACTTTAATTAACACTTAATGAACGCTAATATCTTATGCAACAAGTCCATATGGAACTGATTATAAATTTAGGCCCTGTTTTTGTTCCATAAAGTAAGAAACAATTATGAATTTAATATATTATAAACCATCATATATATATTATAGAATAATAAAGTGTAACTTCATATATAAGATGGACAATATATAATTTATTTTTAATAAATATCCCTCACGGACGAAAATATATAATGAAAATATAAAAAATATTTTTTTTCTATATAAATATATTTCCGGCAATACGGACTATATATGGTATATATTATTTTTTATAAATACCATTATATAAATTTATAAAATACAAAATAAAATATATCTTAAAATATATGATAAAATATATATTATATTAATAAAATATCAACTTATATATTTTGAATATAAAATGGCAAGATCTTATATGAATCGAATATAAATTTTTTATATAATATACATAGAAACTATATTAAAAATATATTTTCATGCATACATATATTTTTTATATATATTTTGTTTGTATGTCACTAGTTGGGTTATAATTTTTACTTTGGTTGGTTTATTTTTAGCTGGAAAATTTTGTGTCCAGACGTGTTGTTTATTTTCCAAGGTTTTTTTGTCTTAATTGAAAAGTAACTAATTGATTAATTAGTAACTAATAAATGGGAATTAAAGACGTTATAATTGTCGTTGCAAATTAACACCGAAATGTCACTTTGGAAGTAAAACGGCTTTAATGATTTGTGTCTTGTGATTAAAATTTATGTTATAACAGTGATCCCGTTTCGGTCAAGGCGAGAAATTTCTGCTCCGAAGTCCAATATTGCGAGAATCTTAATTTACAAGCAAAGCTCAGGGGAATTTGAGCCAGGTGTCTCCGATGTAATTAATATTTATTATACCTGTGCAATATTGAAGAATAATTTTCATAATAAAGCAGAGGGCACCTTTGAAAACGAAATAAAAAACAAACATTCAATTCGTATGCTCTGATTTTTTAACGTCTCAAAGCAGATTTATATTTTTTTTCATGTGGTCTGTTTATGGCGACGGAATAAGAACTGAGAATTATGTATTCGTGGCAAAAGAAGACATGAATAAATTGCATGCACATTTTCAAAGAAAAAACAAATCTCGTATTCGGTTGTTTTGTTTATTTAAAAAATGATTTAAAAAAAACATTGCTCAAGTAATTGAAGTTAAAAATGAAAGCGAGCAATTAATTTTCATTTTCAGTGGGCGAAAGTTCAACTGTTGAGTAATAGACAAACTGAGTGTTAAAGATCAGGGTTGCGAAGTTTCTCGGTTGCTGTTTAAGTAAAAAGGGATAGCTTGGTTGCACAGGAGTTCTGTAAACTTTATAAAGTCGTTTCAAAGGAGCCGTTAATGTTTATATGTGAAATTCAATACAGGGCGAAAAAAAAAGTAATGGGATCTCGTGAAACATCATTTATTAACTCAAACGAAATTGTTTTTTTTTCTTTTCGTCCTTTCTTTCGTCAATTTTTGCGCAATTTCTCAAATAGCTTGGTGTTAAAATTGTTACACACTGTCGAATGAACCATTTCCTGATGGAATTGCTGGTCGTATTTCGTACAATATTTGTCAATGAAAATATAACCAACCGAGACGGGAGGCAAATTTAATTAAATTTATGAAATTTTTGTTGGTCCGTTGTAATTTAATGTAAATATGGATAAAATATCAGTTTGATAAAACTCGACGGCGCAAGCAGGATCAGCTCAGATTGTGCATCAAAGTTTAATATTTAACGAAGACGAGTTTTGTTATCAAAGCTCATAATGCAATCAAATTGACCGAATGAAAATCGTTCAAGGAGCGACGTTTTTAATAATCAATTTCAATTCAGACCAACTGTATCGTTTGGTTTGCAAAGATTCAAACTTAAGTTCGAGCGAAAAGGGGAAAATTGAGGCAAAAAGAAGCGCGCCCATTTGTAAAGATTGCAAACCGCATTAACAAACGTCGAGAACATTGGCTGCGGGTTATTTGAAAAGTCAGCCGCAGCTGTACCGGATAATTAATTGACAATGCGAGCGAGATCATTTTATGCGCGAGCAATTACTTACATTACAATGTTTGGGGAAAAAAAGTTCTGAAACATTTTGATTGTCCAATTTTTCCCTCCCGAAGAAAAAAAACAAGCCCCTGAAGCTTTTCCGTTCCACGGACTTGTTTATTTATTTATTGCAAGACAAAATCCAACAAATAAATTATGTCTTTTTGCTCCGTTTAACATCCACTACCCGGGGGGGAAAAATAAGATAATATAAATATGTTTCACGATAAATCATTCTGGAATTAAACCGGGAGGCTTTCATTATTATTATCAACGATGGAACTTGATTAACTCGATTATTATAATGTTGCGTGTGAAATAAATTAACTAGACTAAACATAATGGTAAAATGACCTGCATATTTTTTTCCTTTCCGTATTGATTTTTCATAATCAATCAGATCTCGAAGCATTTTTTCAACCCCGTATAATATTTTTTCATCAGTTATTTCTCTTGACACTATTTATAACTTTTGAAAATCATTCATAAAGTTAATTTATTTTTCTTTCGAAAAATTTCATTTTTGGATTTTTTGTTTTTTTAGATCTTGGGAGCACTGCACCAACGGATGAGTTGTCCGGGGCATCGAGTTCGACAGCGGCAGCAGGGGGAGCGGCAACTGTCATCGCACAGAACTATTCGGACAAAGAGCAAACAATCTCGGCGTCGTCCACAGGAACCGGAGTTGCGTCAAAATCGAGCTTGCCGAGCAACGCTGTCAGCGCCGCGGCACCGGCAGCAGCATCCACCCCGAGCACCGCCCCATCCACACATCCCGGAGGCTTTGTCATCGAAAGAAGCCCCTCCGCTGTCAGCGACGCCTCCAAGAGTGTCTCTGACATGGTGGTACGTAAAGCCGTCGCCTGCAAAGCTTCAATCCAAAGTCAAATGCCTCTCTTCAATCCGGAGATCCAATTTCGGGACAAGATCAGTCGACCGTTCGATCGCAAACTGAACAATTATTTGATCTCATCTCAACTGCCCAGATGTTGATATTTTCGAAATCTCTCATCGCTTTGATTGATTATATTTGACTGGGCTTCAAAGTGCTCAATTCTATCCAACGATGTTGAATATAATTGAAACTTAAACAACACCTTTTACCTTATTGGGCCTCGACATTCTGCAAACTGTTTTGTATCCCTAGTAAAAAGAAAATATAATGACAATATATTGGCCGTATATTAGCCATATAATGGGAATATAAGGCTACGAAAACCATGTATAAATCATATATGATCATTATAATGGCAATATAATGAAAAAATTTGAATTTTTCGTTTAGCTATGCGGACAAATCACCATATATGGCAATATAAGCCACATATATTAGTCATATACGTTTTCTATATGCTCATTATATTGATTATGTATGGGCATTATATTTTCGTTATATTGATCATATATTGATCATATACATTACCCGTATATTGCCCCTATATGTATTGTCAATATATTGTCAATATATTTTCATTTTTACTACGGATATTTTTTGGTTTGATATTGGAATATTTTAAATCTTATGTTATACTATTGTATTTAAATTAACATAAAAATATTGTGTTTCAAATATTTATTTTATGTATATAATTTTTGATACAGCGGAATATTATTTTTAATTTTTTATAAAAAAATCGATAATGTTTATGTTTTTAATATAAGGGGGCAAGATTTGTCAGATTGCAAAAATTGTACATAACCGTAAACCGTGTCGAATCATTATCGAATATTATGTACGCTCGCGTTTATGGTCGGCTAATAGCTGTTTATTGACGATAAGCGATTCTGGTCCCTTGATGTGACACAATCGCATTAATTGAAATGAATTATTAATGAACAGCTCAATCGATGCAGCGGGCAGCATCAAGAATGATAATCAACAATGACAAATATAAAAATTTCTAGGTTCAAAAACAAGATCAATCATCGTTGGGACATTTTTGGTTCCATCGTGTTTCTTAATGACTGTTATTCAAAAAGTGACATTTCTTTCGCATTGTTTTCGCTGGCCTATGCCGGACAAATCGCGCTGTAGATCGTCCTAGATAAAGTATGCGCTAAAAAACTATACCCCAAGGATATTCGAGGGATATTATACTGCTTGTACTATTTTATGCATAGCAAATAATTTAAGAGATAAATGTCGCTTTTTTTTTCTAGAAAATTCTTGCCTTTCAGAATGACCTGGATTAATATTTAAAGTAGCGTGGTTGTACAATGTTCACTTTCTAATGTCTCGATTTTTGAGCAAACGATTATTTGTTTGATTAACTTCCCACGTCGAAAATATCAAATGTTGAAAGAAAACAACAACAAAAGTCGAACAAACAGTTTAAATCAACTGCATCTGTACAGAATCAAAGAGTATTTTCTGGTTCGGAAGTTTTCATTCCGAGTGTGCTGTTTTGTTTTGTTCGAAGGATTTTTTTTTTCTACGAGAAAAAAATTGGCAACCGGTGTACGGCGTTGAATGATTAAAATATTGAATCGTTCGTGATCAGATGAAACAGAATAACGTATGTTGTAAGGCGATAGGGCAAATAATTCATGAGAATTTGCAAAAGTGCAGCAATCCGTCTGGACGAACGTGCGCATCTGGAGCATATAACGCAGCGGAAGATAAATTTGAGGATTGTTTTTTATTTGATGGAATCTCGAAAAGTGAATTGTTCGCAATCGGGTTTTACAATTTGACTTTGTTCTCGACTTTGTGAAAACGAAAAGTCAAGTCCGGGCATTTCGCGAGTTATCAAAATGCGGCATTAAATTAACATAATAATAAGCCCTCAAATTGGAAATGAATAGCGGCGTTAACGTTGCATCGCGTCTCGCGGAACAATTGTAGAGGAGAAAAAAAAAGTCTTTTCAAATAAAGATCTCGCCTCGGTATAATCGCCATCTGCTAACGGCCGCCTCTGAATAGCAATTGATAATTGCTCGACTCGTTAAGATGTGTCTTCAACTTTATAATCGGATGAATGTTTAATTGCCAGACTCTTATGAAACTTTCAAATCTGATTAATTTGATTGAACTTCAATTGTCGATGCTGAGATTGTAAGAGCCTTTCTTACTTTTTTGATTCCCCTTCTTGTATCCAATTGCGAGTTGTTATTTTGTAATCCAGAGGCATCTCAATTGATGCAAGCTAATTTGCTTCTGTATTTTATTTTTATTATTTTTTATACAAAAGTCGAGATTTATTAAATGAGCCATTCCGTTATAACCATTAGATCAATATTAACTCGAGCTTTTTCTTTGATTGGATTTTCAGCTGAATACCGAGTGGGCACAAGTAGAGGTAATCAATTTAATCAACGATGGCAGCGGTCTTGGATTTGGTATCATCGGCGGAAAGAGCACTGGCGTCGTCGTCAAAACCATCCTCCCGGGCGGCGTCGCGGACCGGGTGAGTGGAGCACAAAAAAAAGTCTGCGTAATCGTCGTGGCCGAAAAAAGCTAGCGACAAATCTTAAGCGCTTTCTCGCTCTGAAAAAGCCATCGAAACTTCAACTCTGTGTGACCCGATTTTTTTTTCCCTCTCCCAATAATTCGATTCCCTTTTCGTCGTGATCCCTTTTTCTATCAGCCGACGGGTTGGTTTCCTTGTCCTGAAACTTTAAGCCCTTAATAAAACAGATTTCAAAGTCTTGAAGTATCATAAATGATTGTTCCCTCCTAACTCAATTCCTCTTTTATCTCTCACTTTCTTTTATCCGAGATTTTTTGATATTAAATTCTTTTTTTCCTCACGACCGGGGGTTTTCTTTTTCCTTCTGAACAATTTATTGCAATTTCATTCATGCATTTTGTTGACGTGCATTTTTTGCTCTTACTTTTTCAGGACAATCGACTTCAGAGCGGAGATCATATATTACAAATTGGAAAGGTCAACTTGCGGGGCATGGGCAGCGAACAAGTTGCAGCTGTGTTGCGACAGTCCGGAACACATGTGCGTCTTGTTGTTGCACGGCCCGTTGAGCCCACTTCCCCAGACTACCAGGTAAAACATTCATCATCTGAAACGTGCATTGAGAATCATGTCAGCCACGCATATTTTATACAATGCCATTGTAATGCGAAAATACTTTTCATGCTGAAATGCACCTAATTATGTGTTCTCCTGACATGCTACCGACCTTAATGAATAGAAATGGAATTGAAAAACAAAAAATACAGCAAGAAATAAGAATTGTTAGAAAAAAAAAAAAAACACAGAAGTTACGCAAACGAAAGGAATTGATATAGATAACATTACGAAAACAAGAACTATTTTTCATAGTTAAAATTGGTGGGACATGTGGTTCATATATCATTTTCTGTTTCAAAATACCAAAATTAGCCAAATTCTGATAAATTAGGCAATAAATAAACATTTTTCGTCAAAAAATCGTATAAGAGGGTAAGGTAAACGTACCTAATACGGTTATAGTATACCTATTTGTATTAAATTTGTTTCAAAATTGATTCTTATCTTGGATAATTATTAAATTATTTGAAACGCGCGAAGATTAGATGTTATTTTTCCATTAATTTAAATAAAATGTTTTGCTTAGTCTTCAATTTCAGAATAAATTCAAAATATCTTTTAAACAAACATAATACAAACAGGTACACTATAACCGTATTAGGTACGTTTACCTTATTAACTGTCTTATAAGGGTTAAATTTTTGCAAAAATTTAAAATTCGTTAAACTGTTTCATAATGTTATATTCTGTTATATGTTGTCTGTCCCATTTTTAATGTGAAAAATATGAAATTGAAAAACGGTAATAGGAATAAACGTCAGGAGAACTGGTCTAATAAAACTTAAAAAAATAGTGTGCTTAATTGAGATCTGTTTTTATTCTCGCAGGCCCTCGGCAGTCATGCACCCATTGTACCAACGAAAATCCTCGGAGATCCAGAAGAATTGGAGAAGCGTCTCAAGCAGAGCGTTCCAGAGACTTATAACATTCATCATATGCAGCCTGATTCTAAATACGATAATGGAGTATACACGCAGGAATCGGATATCGATGCCCATGTAAGTCGCTGTACATGTTTTGGTGCAGTATTATATACGGTTGATCTCAATTATACGAAAACCTCACGTTGATTTAAGGCTCGAAACACAAAACCTTGATTCCCTTTTTGTCAGAGTCGCAAATGATATCGATTTGAATTTTGTCAGCCAGTATGGCAATAATCAATGAAGCTAGAAAAAAAAAGTACGAGAATAAAATAATTGAATGGGTGCTATAACTTTGTTAATGTCTATTCATAGAATCGTGTGACGTTAAATATGGCAATTAATTTAATTTATTTACCACGGCAAAGTTATCATTCGGTATAATTATCAGCCAATAATTTAATAATAAATTATAGCAGGAGAAATTGGACGTCTGTTTTAATGAAATACGGTTAACTGGTATCGCCTCTCTGTAACCAGATAGGATATGAGGGTAAAACCAAATGTTTGGTTAACAGACGAACCGATAGCCGATCACAATATTTGTGCGACGAAAAAGCACGGTACATAATTTCAGGTCAAAAATAGCGCTGTAATTTAAATAATGACTTTGATGAGGTATAACGAACTAATATCACAAAGATCACTTTTAGGTCAATCAAAACTGATAGTCCAATGAATAAATTTGTTTATTTCGATGAATAAATATTTCATTGCGAAAGGATTATTTACGAAATGATTTTATCTGTATTAATTATTATCCTTTGAAATTCATTATTAAAGAAGGATGAATTGAAATGTACTTCGAAAAAGAAAGAGGAAAAGAGGATATTCGGGAGAGCCATTTAAACGAAATCGTTTGATTTAATTAAATCGTCGGAATAATTTTATTGTTCAATCAGAATTAGCATTGATAGTAGTTTTATTCCGGCCAATAACTATTCCCCGGGATTGTTCTTTTAAGTAGCTAATTTTTGTTTTTCATTTCAAGACGAAAATGTTGACTAGATGTTTTCATTTGATTTTTATTTACAGACCAGGCCAAGTCTCATTATGGACGTCGTGCGAAACCCAACACCGATCTTGTCATCCCAAGGCGCCGTTCAAATTCCCGCTGATCTACCTGTTCTCTCCATGGATCCTATCGACGTTAATGCCCTGCCAGAAATGGAGCGATTTACCGTCGAGCTCAAAAAAGACATTTACGGTCTTGGTATCACCATCGCAGGATATGTTTGCGAGAAAGGTACATAAACATCCTCATATTTATTCTTATATCTTCGTCAAAAGAAATATGCTCGGATAAAGTGGCTTACTTTAAAAAAAGAGAGAAAAAAGCTAAATTATTATCTCTCGCAAACGAATTTAAAACGATTGCATTTATTCGTTGTAATAAAAGCTGTGCGAGCTTGAGGTAAGCCACTTGAGACGAAAGTTGAAAGGGAAAAACAAGTTTATTGAAATTGACTCTGAATTGAATCATCACTTTTTTTACCTTGCAGAGGAGTTGTCCGGAATTTTTGTTAAGAGCATAAGTGAAGGAAGCGCAGCAGATCTGAGCAATAAGATTCAGATCAATGATCGCATCGTTGAGGTGAACGGTCATTCTCTGCAGGGGTATTCGAATCATGAGGCCGTGGAGGTATTGAGGAATACGGGACAAACGGTCGTACTATGTCTGGAAAGGTATTTGCGTGGACCAAAATACGAACAACTGCAGCAAGCCATCGCTGCGAGCGAATTGAGACTACCTCAACCGTCTGGCTCCCCGTCGATTGCGAGTCTACCCACTTTTCCAATAAGTGCTGTGAGTGCTCGACGTTTGATAACTGAAAAAAATACTATTCAACACCCAATTTCTTTCTTCTTATCATAACGTCAACTGTCAGTTGTCTTTCAATTGCTCTTTGTTGCCTTTTTCTTTTTGCTTTTTTACTTCTGTTGGGTTTTCGCGTCTGGTTGGTTTTTATGTTCAATTTTATAACATTTTTCTTATGCTTGCAATCGGAGTTGCGCCAGTTGTTTTTCAACTCGCGCAAAAACAATGTTCGAATCACAAATCCATCCTGGCAAACTGCAAAGCCATCAAGTTGGAATGTTTAATATCATGAGCACAATATGGAATCAATTTTATGGAAATCTGACGCATCTATTCTGCACTTTTGGCGGCAATAACTATTGATTATTTCGATGCAACTTTCTTTTTTTGCACAATTAATAATCCATTGACGTTGTCAATAATCCATCATGACGTTGAAGAATTCAGCGTCATGATCGCAGTTTGAACTATTGAAATACGATTTTTGATAAAATTAAACAAATGAATATGTTATTGCCTACGTGACAACATTTTGAAATGTTTATTGAAAAGGTTAACGTCGTTTCGAAGTTTTAATTTATTACGTGAGGAACCGCTGTTTTTGTTGCGCCATCATCATGATAACAATGTATTTTAGTTGTTCAACTTCAGTAGTTAGTGTACGTAATTATTTTGACTTAGTTTGCGTATTAATTTCAGACGACTTTATGTCGTCGCGCTTAATGAGTCTAATGCCGGTAAACTTGAGTTGTGAAGATGTCTCGGCTGATACGTTTGAGAGGATTTTGATGAGAATGTAAAGTGAAACTATTGACAAAGTTTTGTCAGCGTTCGAGATACCCCGCGAGAATAGTTACTTTATCTTGACGACTTTTCTTTCAGGACGGCGATACCACTACAGAAATTGAACCGGAAGCTGAGTCACACACTACGGTCGACAGCGCAGTGTTGCAAGAAGTCGAGCGGGAACACATGATGGTCAGTTTGGAAGACGCAAACATTGAGGCACTATTGAGCGACCCGTCGACCCCGTTGACACCGAGGATCGAAGCTGCCATTAAAAATAAATGGCAAAAGATAGTCGGTCCGGACATCGAAATTGTGGTACGTATTTTGTAGATAACATGTTTTTTTTATGGTTGTACGTTTTTATTGTAAATTGTTGTCTTTTATTGAAGGGCTTTTTTATTTTCATTTATTTTATATGTTTCATCTTCAGGTTGCGCAACTGAAAAAATTCGCTGAAGGAAGCGGTTTAGGTATCAGCTTGGAAGGAACAGTCGACGTCGAAAATGGACAGGAAGTTCGACCTCACCATTATATCCGGTCTATTCTTCCTGAAGGTCCCGTTGGCCAGAATAGTACTTTGCGATCCGGAGATGAATTGTTGGAGGTATGGATATGATATGAATTTTAACTATAAACTAGTTGTTATTGAAATTATAAGACTGTTAGTGAATTTTGGGTGATGGAAATTTGTTCTTTTAGGTGAATGGATACCGCTTGTTGGGCATAAATCACATGGAAGTTGTGAGTGTTTTGAAAGAATTACCGATCCACGTTCGTATGATTTGCGGTAGAAACTCAGCATCAGCTCAAGATCCTCTTTGCCCCATCGACACTGCCCAACATCAAGCTGCTTTTCAAACTAGGGTTTGTTGTGAACTCAATTTTTTAAACGTCCAGTTTGATCTTTTAAGAGGACTTTACAGTAGAACCACTCAAAAATTACAATTAATCGAACGATATTATTTTATTTCTTCTCTGATAAAAATATAATTATGATACTAAAAATTGAATCCAAATTATTTCTTAATAACTGTCAAAAAAATGAAACAGTTTAAAATGGTTTGGAGACCATAATTTCCAACTTATTTATCATGATAAAATAAAAATTAATATCTCGTCTAGACAGTTTGTTTGCCGCACTTAATTGAATATCTGCAGTTTAAACAAATTAATTGAATAATTGGAAATTGCAGTTCAAACGCAGTTTAAAAATGAAAAAAATACGGTATCAAAGAATAATCATGTTTAAAGATTTACTTTATCTTGTTTTTTTTTGTTTTTTCGGGCATATTTGAAACATGATATACAGTTTGAAAATGCTATGAAATCTAAACGAAAAATGAAACTCAAACTATGACAATATTGATCATTTTAGATTTTCATTGTTTTTCACTAGAGAGTTCTCTTTAACATTGTTTCACATCTCAGTTTATCGAGCATGGTAGAGTATTTTACAAACTAAAAATACAGGGCTGAAAAACTAATGACATTTTGTTTTGCAGAGTATTCTTGGCGGCTCATTGCAAAATCTTTTACCAAGTATGGATCGTTTGGTAAAAGCAAAATCAGATGGTTCATTGGCATCGACAACAACAACGGCAACAGTTACCGACGCTAGTCTCAACAAAATGCGATCCCGCTCACTAGAACCATTAACAGGCTTGGCAAGGTGGAGCTCGGAACCACAAATAATCGAATTAGTGAAAGGAGAGAGAGGCCTTGGGTTCTCTATTTTGGATTATCAGGTACAACAATATGTTGTTTCGCATTAAACTTTCCAACTGAAACAGAATGGCCATGATTTGATTCTGATACCATGAACATCTCGCAAACTTTAGTTCAGAAAGTGTAATTTAGTTCGCAATTTCGACTTAAGGAATAGAATTTACTTTGGAAATAATTAACTTCCAAATTAATGGTTGCTGCCGTCTAATCAAGTTACAATGTACTGGTCAAAATAACAAATTCACCATTTTGTACGTTTGTCCGTATGAGAAGTGTTGCATCTGTTATTTAAACTAGACTAGAATTTATTACAACAACAAACTTGCTTTGATATCATGACATTTGAAATGATTTGTAGTATAATGAGAAAATGTTGTTTTCAGGATCCAATGAACCCCAATGAAACTGTGATAGTAATAAGATCCCTCGTGCCAGGTGGCGTGGCTCAAGTTGATGGTCAGCTTATTCCAGGCGATCGTTTGCTCTTTGTAAATGACATCGCTCTGGAGAATGCATCCCTGGACCAAGCGGTGCAGGCTCTAAAAGGTGCTCCAAAGGGAACGGTGCGAATCGGAGTAGCGAAACCGTTGCCCATTCCAGATAGCATTGCACAGGTGAGCGATCGGGACAATCACGATTTAGCTCGCAATGTCAAAGACGTGGACTCTAGTCGACTTACGACTTTGGACAGTCACACACAAAGACAAGAGTACTTGCGCGAGAACAAAATTAACGTCACCGATTCGCTGCACTTAATCGAAGATTTGCAATTTCAGCACAGTTTAGTCAAATCTGATAGTTTCTAAACTGTCAGTATCTACAATCAAATTGTTTCGCACATCTTTTACACAGTATTTTTCCATCCAGACGTCATAGTTCCGTCTTTGACTGATAATTGTTAGAAAAAACAGTCTAGATTTTTTCATATTACACATACACTTGAAAGCGTTGTGGTGGGTAGTTTTTATAATTACGTTTTGATTTTATTTAATTTTTGATCTCATTCGTTCCTTATTGTTAAGTTTGTTCCTTCTAAATTAATCCCTCCATCATCGCAATTATTAAATGACCAATATTTTTTCTGTTTTTAGTCCTTCATGTTGCATGGCACATCAGTAAATGTTGATGAATTACGTTGCAATATGTAAATACTTAGTTATCACCACTGCTTTGAAAACCATCGTCATACTGACTGAAAAATGTTCAGGATTAATACATTTTTCCGTCAAATCATTTCTTTTAAGTTGCTCTCATGCCAGCGATAGTGTGTTTTTACTTTTGTATCATCTACGTTTTGTAATCACGTGCAATCATACACCCGTTTGTTCATCCAAAACTCTTGTATTTTTACTCACGCAATAAATAAGTTGCCGCACACGATTATGTTTTTATTTTTCGTTTCTTCAACCCCCCATTGAATTTTGAGGGCATCTGATAAATATTTTCAGTTTTTTCCGCGCAAGAACACATTTATCGAGTGCACTCAAAATTTTATAATCAGCAATTTGTACAACTATATATCAGTTAGATACTTAGTTGTACAAATCAGATTGACGACATAGGGCTAGTTTTACGTAACGTTTTTGTTCATGTTATTTAATTCTTCCGGCTCACAATCCATCTTAGCAAATAAATCATTACCTTTGAAACCTTTTTCTGTTACATCCCAGATACACCACGCAACGCAAGTACAATACATATTTTGTACACGAATTTGTTTGTTAATGAAAAATACATTTCACAGTTATTGAAATTTCATTTCTCAGCATGTTAATTGTACAATCTCCTTTGTTACACACGGTATAACTGAAATTATTTTCGCAGTCGACGAATTAAATGACGAATTCACAATTAAATTATCATGAATGTTCCCAATAATTTAATACAGTCTATATTGCAATATTATCTGTAGAGAATATTGAACTTTTGAATGTTCAAGTATGTTTGATTTGACTTGCTTTTTTTTCGTATTTCAAATTCAAAGCTCGTTTCGAAATGCGAAACGAGCTGCACTTTGATCTGTTTGCAGTTTGATTTAAGCATCGCTGCACTTTGACAAAATAAAATTATAACAAGATGAACCCTTGATGACAATCATGTGTATATTTCTTTCTCAATTTTGCCAAGTAATAGAACAGAAAAAAAAACATATAACTCAAAAGGAAGTCCGAGCAGCGGGAACATTTTTCCCATCAAACACATGTACTTGAGTGACAAAAGATAATACATGACAATCGTAGACTTAGTTATCTTTCCACAATGTAATGCCAACGTTGTAATGGTTTAAAAATATGCACTTGGTTATATCTACAACGTAGGAGTATCTCAAGCTCGTATTTAGATTAATAATTAATTAATTAAGATAGACTAAGAAGTAGAGAGTAAAGTATTCTCGGAAGGGTAGAAGCAAGTTGAGGTCCACACAAACGTCGTCCTCGTCTGCGACCTCGTCCCGTCGACGTCTTATCAGGTGGAAGCTGAAACATAAAGGGATTACGCGTTAATGTGAAATCATTTAGAGTGCATTGTAATTTCAAAATTAAAATTCGCGCTTCCTTTCTGTAAAGTAATAAAATTTAGCTACGAAGAGACTGAGATTAAAGCTAATCACATTGTCAACGTTTTGTCATAGAGAGCTCTCGTATGCGGATTGTAATTGATGTGCTGATAATCTCAGTACCTTCGTTAATTTGACAACTAGGTCAGAATTAAGTTCACACATTTGTGTAATGTAATATCGACACGCCGCTGAATATGCTAGGTTTGAATTCAAACGCAAATTGTCCAAAACCGCCTGGTAATATAATTTAGGTATACATAGCAATCCGGAAACGTAACGTGTTTTAATATTAGTTTAGCATTACTGTAACGTTTGAGTTCTTGCTGCAAAATACTTGACAAGACGATGAGCTTATTTAACTAGGTATGGAATTTGAAACAGGGATATCAAACATTTACGTACCACTGTCTTTAATTAAATGCGCTCCACAGTCGTCAGTGATCTTTACCAACAATATTTTTCGTTAGAGAATATAAACAAATGTTTTTATAATGTTCAAATTAATCATTTATTCAACGACAATAATAATGCATTCAGTTTTAGTAACTTTTTATAATTGATTATTTAGACACACTTTTTGTTTTGATGCTTCAAATGTCGATCAACATTTTCATTCGTTTTATATTTATTTTTCGCTTACTCGCCTGATGAAAAGTCGTGATTTTATAAGTACAGAGACTGTTTCGACTTAACGTTCCAATATTCTGAAATATTGATATGAAATTAAGCGAGATTATTAAATAACTTTTCAAGCATTATGAGTATTCAATATGAAACGATTTTTATTTCTGCCTGAAACTCGTTTATTGTATAAGAATGTTTGTTCAACGAGTGTTAAAGCTTATGAAATTTCTCCGTTGCAAATTCTCTGCGGATTCATACGTGATCTGTACTTATAATTCTCTATGAAACTTTAACCAAGGATTATATAACTTTGTTTAACATTAAAACCAAGACCATGACACAGCTTCAAAAATGTAACACGTACACAACGGTATCAGTAACTTTACCATAACAATAGTTTAAACTGAACTTAACATATTCAAAGATTCAATTTTTAGATTTCATTTTCAAAGCTATCAAATACAAGTTTGTTTTTCGTTTATTTTTCACCTTTGAAAATGCTCTAACGAAAAATAAATAGCGTTCAAATTTTTCAGGGTAATTTAAGTGACTTTTTTTTCACTAGGACGATCTTCTCGTAAAAGGGACCAACTTTTATTGAACATATATTTTAGAATGCTTGCAGTAGATCTTATGAACTAAACGCCTTATCTCCACTGGCTTTTCTCTATATCTCAATCTAAATTCTTTACTATTTTTCAAAGATAGATCATATATTTCTATACAAAAGCGACTGCTTTAGATATACTGCGAAGATGAACATAATATGAAGCATTCCGTATGAAGCGTTGCGTAATTTGAAAATTTTATAACGTAAAGTAAAAAGGCTGATATATTTTTTAATAAAAATGCTTGGGACTGCGAGTCTGCTTTTCAAGATCCTTCATATTATGATACCATACTATTAACTTTAAATGCAGGAGTGTAGTTTTTTAACCCTTTGACAAAATTTTCATCCTTCACGTTCAAAAATTTTTGCAACGAACGAAAAATTAAAACCAACAACAATTGTGACAATAAAAATACAATTGCAATAATTCAAGTGATGGGTCAATTCGGTTGAATGACATTTTTAAAATTTGCTCACTCACTTCCTGCACTTGTTACATCATCACATTGTCCATCAGTTTTTTCGACAAACAAACTGCCGTAAAAATAATCGTTTGGCCCTTCAAAGTTATATTTTCAACTCACATTTTACAGCTCAGTTAAATCAATAAACATTTCTTCACTAAAGAAAAAAAGGGTTAAAATAACTGTCTCGCTCTTACTTAGTAGACTTAGTCGACGAAATCTAAACTAGACACGACTCGAAAAACCTCGCGATGCGCAAAAAAAGGAATTCAAAAAAAAAAAAAAAGATTTGAGCCTTGCGAATTTAGTTGAAAGTGAAAACTTTCGGCTGAATTCTGAGGTTGGATGTTTCGAGGTAAAAGTTTCCCGCTGCCCGCTCCTTCCCTCGCTCAAAGTGCTGGGTAGAAAGAAATCAAGTGTCGAAGATCGAAGATGTGAAATGTCCCGTGCACGTGCATAGTCCTAACACAGAACATTCTTGCTTTTCAGAACAGCTTGTAAACGCCAAATGGGTCGCGGAAGGATAATCAATCGGTTACTACAATTTACTCGACCAATAAACGCAATATTTGCGCGTATGTGTGGGAGAACGAAAGTCCGTTTGTCTACTTTTATGTCCGTGTGGAATTGATATTGCCGTTGAACAAACTAGTCTGCATCGACTGAAATTTTGCACTCGAAATGAATTGACAAGCTCTTTTTGATCCCAACTTTTCAACTCGCTCGCCTTTTTTTTATTATGAAAATGGATTTTCATGCAACTGGAATTTTAAATCTCGGTTCCTACCTGCCAGGCTCTACCAATTCGCTCCGACGAGAGCACCAAAAGTGCAGACTAGTTATTCAATTGAATCACAATATCGTAAAATTATATCCGGTACATATATGCGTGCATAAATCTATGTTAAGCACCAGACGATCTCGCTTTGATAAATCTGTGCGCGGATATGTGTACGTATACCATATACACACCTGGTGTTACGACAGAATTTTAACCATGTTATACATTTATTATATCAATATACATATACGTCTATGCGTATTAAAATGGAACTGGAACTACTTGTTGTTTGATATGTATCCTCAACTCTTCTTTGCTTTTAGATACTTTTTTTTTTCGTTAACTCTACTACATATTCCCTTATTATTTTCTCTCTGCTGACTTCATTTTCAATTTTCTGGCGTATCACGTAATTATACCAACGTAAATGATTCCGACGTTCATGTTTGTAATCAAGTTTATACTTTTGTTCACTGCAACAAAAATGGTACGGAAAAAAAGACACACTTTTTGGAGTCACTTTTTGGACATTTTAATGTGCCCTTCGTACCAATGAGATACAATTTTGGAGTATTCAAAAAGCGACTACAAAATGTTCCCGTTCTTTTTCATCGGACATTTTTTGCTGTACTGACCACCATTTTTTTACTTGCAAAAAGAAGACAAAATTTTGTATAACGACGATCGACCAGATTCGATTTCATTTTATGCTCGAGATGCGGTAAGTATAAAAAAAGTAGGATTAATGGAATTGGATACGAGCATTTTCGCGCGCTCGAGTTTGCGTTTCCCATCCAACTTTGCTGGAATCAGACTGAAAGTCTGAAAAAAAAACTTTGGAACAGGCGTTGTTTGTACGGGATTCGAATTAGAAAAAAAAAGAAGTCGGAACTCAAGCACTTTGCTCGTCAGTGCGCTCGCATAAAATGATCACTAGTTACTGTATTTGGTTCGACCCATTTTTACGATGAATAAATTAATTTGTTTGATCGTAATTCAATCGCCGTTTATGCATACACTTTTATATCGTTTTTGTTTTCGTTTTTGAAAATTCGTGACGTGACAAAAAAAGGGAAGAATTTCATATCAAGTTTTAGTGAAATGATGTGCATAAAACGAAGTACGAGCAAAAACTTTGTCAGGTTTTGAAGAGTTGACGCAGCTGTGATAAAAACGAAAAATGTGCGAGCGTGTGAAACATTGATTGGACGTGCGAAATATTATTGAATGATGGCCGATCAAAGTGGCTTGCACCGGAAGGACGGCTAATGAAAAAAAAAGAAAGAAAAAAATATAACTTGAGAGACCTTCGGACGAGGGAGCCCACTTCAGCTTAGATTAGTTAAGGTATAACCAAGTGGCAATATTCATTTTATATTCGTTTGCTTTTAATGCAAATTACCTCCTTTGCCCCCCCCTGCCCCAGAAATATTGTTTCTCGTGAAAAAATTAATTGTCCATCGACGTTAACTTAGTAAAAAATTCTGAAGCACTTTGTGTTTTCCAAAAAGTTTTGTGTTCGTTTTGCATTCGATCGATTTTGCAACAAAATATTGAGTAGGTGTTTTTCAATTTTTTTTTCAGTGTTTGTTTTTTTATTGTTTTTGAATCGAAAAGAATTGGAAAGATCAGTTTGAATGTCATATGTATTGTCATATATAATTTAAGGGTTCAGAATGGTTAGTTTCAAGCACGTTTGCAAATTCATGTCTTCGTCCAGACGCTGCGGATTTGAACGCCGAGAGGTTTTATCAATAATGTGTGTTTCTTGATTCGCAGAGGTTAACGCCGATCTGTATGATTAGACGGAGTCGAAGCTTTCCTAACGAAAGTGATGCCCTCGAACGTGCAGCTGAGCTTGAAGATATTCTTTCTTCAAGATCTGGTATGCAGCTATGGTTTCTACGATGTTAGGCTGTGTGTCGTAGAAGATGTAGAAATCAAACGACTCAATTTGTTTGAGCATGCTACACCTTCAAACTTACATAAAAGATTCAACCTGCTTAAGGAAACTCTCAAGTTTAACTCGAAATCCATTTTTATACAGATTTTTCCTTGCATTCCACGATACTATTTTATTTAAAAAAATTATGTTTGTTTTAATGTTATATTTACTTAGTTATTTTATAAATTATTGACAATTTAAAAAATTCCATGTCAGATGAGAAATTTGCATTTGAAAATAATCATTTGTGTCATTTCACTTGAGAATTCCCTTAAACTGTTATTTTTCTTAGACACTTTTTAAAAAATTTTTTTTTCAATTATCTCAAAAGATTGTGCATGTTTCAAACGAGTTTTAATCAACGAACCTAAAAAAACATTGGAAAAGTTCAGCTAACTATTGTTAATAAAACGATTTTCATATCCGCGAACTGTATTAAAAAATGTTTTCTCTTTTATTCGACACATTATTTAGAAATTGATATCAACAAGTCACTTAACTTTCTAACATATGTTTTCATCAGCAATTTTATCCATCTTTTCAAGCCTTCGCGGAATAGTTTTTTCTAAATTTTCCATCCAGTAATATCAATTTCGTCATCGTGTATTTTTTGTTCTCTCTTCCAATGATCTAAATCTTACTTGCACAAAAACTCTAGACGGAGAAACTATGAAAAAACAAACTGAAAAAATGCAATTGTAACGGATATAAAAGTAATTGGAACCAATTTTATAACTTCCATCATTTACCCAATTACTCTTTCCCAACCTTAATTGTAGTTTCGATAACGTTAGCCGATCATCGCTCGCGTTAAGCAGAATCCAGAAAACGATTCTGGACATTTGCAACGCGAAACTTTCAAATTGATTATAATATATAAAACCAACGAAATCCCCCGGAATGGAATTCCTAAAGAAAACTGTACTACCACCAAGTTTAGTTTCTCAAGTTAACTCCGTGCACTCTGATTTTCAAACTCGCTAAATTGAAATATTAAAAAGTTGGGACAATTTGCTCGGCGTTTTCCTGTCAATTTCATTCACAAATTGAGTCTTAAAACTTCTAATCTAAAAAAATAATAATAATAATAAGAACACAAAGAAAGAGAAAAAGAAAGAAGAAACATATCAGATTTGCGGTATGAAAAACTGCATAAGTATAAATTTTGAGTAAAAATAATATGTTGGTAGAAAAGACAAAGAACACATTAGATGGAATATTTGACGATGGGGTATAAGGTTGTAGAAGATTGAATGGTACAATTGATTTATATTAAAAAACTAAAAATGTATTTCGGTTGTAGAACGATGTTTACAGTATAGGAGAAGAACGGGACCGGTGCGTGGAGAGAATTTACCACTGAGAGTAGTATTGGGTGGCGACTGGAGCAGCAACGAGGGGAGCGGCGACCTTGGCGTAGGTTGGGGCAGCGACGTAGTGCTGGTGGGTGGCAACTTGAGCGACGAGTGGGGCAGCAACTTTGGCAACCACTGGGGTAGCAATCACTGCAGCCGGGTCTTTGCGCACAACAGCGTTGAATCCATTGACCGAGTCGGAGGTGTAGTCGACGGTGCGCTTCGTGCCGTCAGCTTCGATGAACGAGTAGCTGCCCTCAACAACATCTCCGTTGCGGCTCTCGTGCTGGCTCTTCACATCTCCGGTGGTGCTGTCGTGCACACCGTAATTGTAGCTGTACTGCGGGTTGTGGTCGAATTCACTGTCCACCGATTTTGTCAATACTGCCGCCGGAGCATAGGCATAAGGTGCCGGCGCCAAGAGACCAGCATTTGCTGCTGCTACCATAGCGGCGAACGCGATGAACTGAAAATATTTGTTTCTCGTTTTTATTTTTCTACTCTATTCACTTTTGAAAAGTAACTTCAACAATTAATCCAATTACAATCTCTATTTCACTCAATTTGAATTATATATTTGAAAATCAAAAATAATATGTATGAGTAAATATGATTGATAAAGTGTCATTATAGTTAACAGCATACAATAAATATAGTTTCACGAAATGTAATGGTATTAACAATTTGATTAATGTTAAATTTTACCGAGTGAAGTTCATATGAAAAATTAATTTTTTGAACTGAAAACATTTTTTGTTCTTTTTTATTTTTCTCTATTAGTATTGTTAATAGAGTAATATTAATTAATATCACTTATTTAGTATTATTTCTATTTCACTCTTATACAATATACAAAAATTACTCCAATAATTAATTTAATCACATTCTGTAATTTTACTAAATTGGAATTATATATTTGAAAACAAACAGAACTGAGTATGAATAAATATGATTTATAGTTCCATTAAAATTAACAGTAATCAATAAACATAGTTTTATCAATTGCAATTGTGATTAACAATTTTATTGTTAAGTTTTACTGAGTGACGTTTATATGAAAAATTAATTTTTGGCAATAACTAAAATGAGAGAATTTACTTGGAGCCGATACTCTTAGCTCAAAATAGAATTACAAAATTGTTACAAGTGTTATATTTTACAAATGTATACCTTGAATGCCATTTTTATGTTTTCGATTTAAGTCACTTCGACAACGAGTGAGGAACTGATGGTTTAGGAACCAGTGAGTTGGCTTTATATACCTATCGACTAGATTTCGGACACTGAAGATAAACATCAAGATGAATAGTATGTTGATACGTGACACAATTCAATCAAACCAAATTAAGAAAGAAAAAAAACACTAATTCGAAAAGTACTCGCGCCAAGCCATTATGCAAAATATGAATGTGAAACGATTTGAATGAAGCAATTCTTATATCACAACGGTATATGAATTGAATGAGAAATGAGCCGACATTGAATGGTATTAGATTTTTCATTTGAACTTGAACCAAAGGTTTTATATAATGCTGAATTTATGATTAGATATATAGTATATGAAAATAGTATATGAAAATTAATTATTGTCTTTTCGAACTTGATGACTTTCAAAACTATGAACCTTGGGTTCATATCGAATTCTGTTTGACACTTTTAGAGTGATGTAAAATGTCCTTAGTCCGAGGTGGAATTGTTTTGTGGATTTGCAACTGTGCAATATTTTCTTTCACGTCATTAATCATGAAATGTCACTTTATTCTAGAAGAAAACTTGTAAGATTTTTTGAACATCTGATTTTAAAGTCTCAAAATTCAATTATTAATTTATGTCAATAATATCAATTCTGATGATTATCTTGATATTAAAAATAATATAAAATATTTTCGTTTAAACATACAATTTGCCATTGACCAAATCAAAATTTTATTCTATTTTATAGGAAAATTTGTAAAAAACGTGTTAAAATTAAAAAGAACTAAGAAAGATTAATTTTTATGTCCACATACTCGTAAACTTTTATACCATTATTTTCAAGATACAATAAAAAAATTGTAGTCACGTAGATGGTGCAAAAGAAAAAGCGAATAGATAAAAAATTAGAAAGAGAATAGATGGACCTTGTACACGCAATGATCTGTCAAATATTACTTTTTGACTGATATGTATTTGGATATTTCAATTAACTCAGTCTGAATCATTTATACATATATTATGTATATGATGACGTGTTATGTATATGGGTTCATTATACGACTCTTTAGTTTTCATTTCATATATAAGCTTGAGTTTGTCAAGCCAAAATTATCAGTTTCGATTCAGTCGTTCGATTGTCAACTAAACTAAACCCAAACAATGGCATTCAAAGTATGTATTACTGTAAAACCATTTGATTGAATGATCAATTGATCCTATATATCATTTTCTAATTTTTATTTACAAAAATACTAATTCAGGATTCTGTACACAAAGCTGTCTTCAAAAATGTATTAGAATTAAATTTATTTATTAAATCTATTTGATCTCTGATCACTAAATTTATTAGAAAATTGAGTTGATAAATGAGTATATCTATATAGATTGGAATAGAAATTTCAAGAAAGATTTTTTAATTCCAGTAAGAATTATTATTATAATTATTTAAATTGGTATGACCAAATTAATAATCTTTTTAACTTTGATAAATTTTACAAATTTAATAAGTTACCATAATAATATATTTGAAATAATAAATAGATAGTATGGTAAATAGTAAAATAGAAATAATACTAAATAACGAATAGTGAAAAAAAAGAACAAAAAATGTTTAATTTTAATGGAACTATAAATCATA